>JAXIVJ010002716.1:0-15000 GCA_036785665.1 Chirona hameri | reverse complement strand
TTATTTCGTAAAATATTATGTTTCCATGAGATTCCTCGGTCCCCAAGTTGAAGCTAACACTCTCGCTCACTACAGTTTAAAGTGATTTAAGATAGGTACACAAACTCACGGTAAAATTAAAACCGAATGGGAATGATGAGAGTTTAATGATACGGCAATGTACAATAATTGGTTAATAAAATATGGCGAATTAAAGGGAATAGTCCACCTATAGCATGGGGCTTTGAACTGAGCTAGCAGATTTGTAGAGCAGATCGAAAAACGGGTTGTGGTGAAAGAATTACCTCGCTACGCTATGTAATTTCGACACAAGACTAGTGCATCGTGGTATTATATCTGGGCACGAAACAGCTTCTTCTAAAAGAGGCCATTTAGAAGACGCTATTCGGCACTTGCAACTCTTCAACGGATATCCATCTATCGTCCAAACAAATGCCATATTCGTTTTTTTCAGCTCGAAATACCCCGCATAGCCAAATTTCAAGACAACTTTCAAGGTGACCTATTTCCCTTTAATACGCAAATTTAAAGGAAGTGTGTCACCTTTGTATTGGTTTTGAACTGAGGTAGCCAATATCTTTGGCCGTTATTGAAATGTCGAAAATACTAAGGTAATTTTCCCCAAAACGCAGCCGTTTTTAAGCAATTAAATTTATAATTTGCAAAATGGGGTATAAATGGGGTGTTGCCGCTGATTGGCTGACAGCCACTTTGTCAGCCAATCAGCGGCGGTCTATAGCTCAATAATGACGTAACTATCCGAAATATAAAAAAAACGTAATTTGTATAAAGTTAAGTGACTTTTCGAGAGAAAAATTTCACCATCGCTTTCAGCAGCACTTACTTCATATTTTAGACTACAACCAGCGTATATTTGACAACTTTCAGCAAGGTGAAACATTCCCTTTAACCCGCGACTTACTGGGGGGCTATTTTTTGCCCCCTCCCGTTATTTTGCAATAACTCCTAAATGAACACCGGTATCGTCACCAAACTTGCAGTACCTTCTCTCACATCAATTCTACACATGTTGGCAAAAATAAAAATATGAGACTATGATAGGTCAACCGAGAATGACGTCAGAGTGACGTCATGTTCTTCGGTTTTTGTTGCAAAATAATGGTTTTTGGAAAACGCTGTCAAAGGTGCGATGTTTGAGATAAACTCAATTGTCTTAAATCAAATTACTAAAAAATATACCGGGCTATCAAACTGCTATCTCGGATTTTTGAGTTTTTTTTATTCAAAATTTTGAGAAATCCAAATACATTTTTTTTTAAACAAAATTTTCAAGAAAAAATCAGAATGATCCAAAAACCGGAATATATGTGATCGAAACGTATGCGGTGAATATGTGTACAAAATTTAAAGTTGATATCTTCAAAAATGACTGAGTTATGACCTTTAAATGATAAACATCGACCACTTCTCACAGCATTACTATGCATACAAAAACGCATTTCCATTTTTGCTTTTGACTTCTATTTATATGGAACAAACAATGTTCTAATGTCATTGTTCGCGTTCTAGACGAAAAACAAACTCATAAACATGTGTTACAACGCCTAATGACCGTAATCTGCAGTTTGACCTCGTGACCTCGGATGACCTTGACCTGACCCAAGGTCATAAACAGCTTAGAAAGGTACTTAGAAGTGTCAGACACACGAATCATTCCGATTTATCGACAGCTTATGCGTTTAATATCGCAATTTTGCGCGACAATTCCATCCATCGAGACCTTTTGACACGGTCAAACATTTTTTACTTGACCTGACCTGTGACGTCATAAGTGACGTCACAGTCAACAATATTATCTATCGAATGGCGTTTGAATTTTTACATTCGGTCCAGTAGTTCCGGAGATCCGAGGGGGGGGGGGGGCAAAAAATAGCCCCCCCCCCCCAGTAAGTCGCGTTATGAAATACACCCCAGTAACTCGCGGGTTAAGACGCAATAAACTGCAGTTTCACCTTCTTAGCAGCGTGGAGGTGAACAAATTTACTAAATTTTGCAATTATGTAGCACCTCGGGCTGGTGAAACAGTGTTTCTTTACAGCTCATCTAAATGATCATTTCTAAATAATATGTTGGTAGAACCATTCGGCGTTGAGTGGCAACTATGTAAAGATGCTCAGTCTTGATAACAACGGTATTTCAAACGCCAGTAAAGTCCACATCCCTGTATCGCTACATCATTCCCATACCACCGACTGTTGTTACAACACTGCTACCATCTCGTTACTGCAGCCAGTTACCGACAAACTGTGCAATCCGTGCTGAGAACATCGCCAGCGGCCGCCTCTGGTCAAATACGACCGATCGATGTGATCCGCTTTGCGATACACGACGGCGCCCGGCGTTTGCTGAAAGGCTGATTCCTCAGATCTCTAGCCGTTTTCCAGAAGGCCTTATCGTCTGACCAAGCTCTCCTTGGATTCCGATCCATTGTCAGCCAAGGTCAAATGCAAGCTCATTGTAAGTGGCAGTGATGAGTGGCATGCTACGCTTCTGAAGCCGTGATAAGTGGTTTCTGAAGATGCAAAATCTTATATTCGGTTTAACACGCGCCCTGGAGGAGGGGCGAAATCCGCCCACCCCTCCGGTTTTTTCGAAGATAGCGCAAAAAGGGCGGCGCGCAGCGCCGCCGTTTTTTGCACACCTGTTCAGAAAAAAACTTACCATATTATGTAAAATTCTGGACTTCAGGTCGTCTCAGGCCAGGTCACCAGACCAGGTCACGTGATGACCTTAACTACAAAACGTTTGCAGTAGTACCACAGCCACAGTTTTAGGACGATCGGTTTCAATCTTGCAGGATTTCATAAAGTCATAGATACCAACAATTTGTTGATCTCGGATTTTTCATATTGGTGACCTAAGGTCAGGTCAATTTCGTAACCGCCAACACTGTTTTGTCAATAACTATCGACATAATGAAGATAGAAAAGAGAAAATGGTACCGATGTGTTTGTCTCGTCGAGACACGTCTCTTAATATGCAACATGAGCAACTTGGGTCACCACTTGACCTTGACTTGAGGTAAAATTTCTCCGTTGACCTAACCCAGTCACCATGAATATGATTTGAAGCAGCGCCTTGACAAGGCAAACACGATGGCGTAAACCCTATTGCTTTATCTTTATCAGGTAAAAAGTTATTTGCGAAAAACAGTTTTGACAAAAAATCACCTTTTTGACATTTGATGACGTCTGGAGCCCAAACTATTGACCTGAGCTCAAAATCTGAGGACACCTATGTCGATTGAATTTTTGCAAGAGCTTTCGATTGTTTTTTCCCCGTTTGCTGCTGACTATCATAGTTCACAAGATATTTGGGGGGGGGGGGCGGGTGTTCGAAGCGAAGTCCTAAAACTTGAAATCTGACCCTTGATGACCTCTGGTGACCTCAATATTGACCTGAGCAAAACAAATGAACGAAATACCCTCGAAAGAGCTTGTCTCGAGCTATCTAACGTCGCTTTCCGCTTGTCGCTACGTTGCGTGGTTTTCGAGATCATATGGGGGGGGGGGGCGAAATCCCCCCCCCCCCCTCCAGGGCGTGTTGATTTGTTTATTTAATTTTTAGAAACCACAGGCCTGGGCCCAATTACGGTTGCAGTCGAGATCACACATACAGTACACACACACACACACACACACACACACACACACACACACACACACACACACACACACACACACACACACACACACACACACACACACACACACACACACACACACACACACACACACACACACACACACACACACACACACACACACACACACACACACACACACACACACACACACACACACACACACACACACACACACACACACACACACACACACACACACACACACACACACACACACACACACACACACACACACACACACACACACACACACACACACACACACACACACACACACACACACACACACACACACACACACACACACACACACACACACACACACACACACACACACACACACACACACACACACACACACACACACACACACACACACACACACACACACACACACACACACACACACACACACACACACACACACACACACACACACACACACACACACACACACACACACACACACACACACACACACACACACACACACACACACACACACACACACACACACACACACACACACACACACACACACACACACACACACACACACACACACACACACACACACACACACACACACACACACACACACACACACACACACACACACACACACACACACACACACACACACACACACACACACACACACACACACACACACACACACACACACACACACACACACACACACACACACACACACACACACACACACACACACACACACACACACACACACACACACACACACACACACACACACACACACACACACACACACACACACACACACACACACACACACACACACACACACACACACACACACACACACACACACACACACACACACACACACACACACACACACACACACACACACACACACACACACACACACACACACACACACACACACACACACACACACACACACACACACACACACACACACACACACACACACACACACACACACACACACACACACACACACACACACACACACACACACACACACACACACACACACACACACACACACACACACACACACACACACACACACACACACACACACACACACACACACACACACACACACACACACACACACACACACACACACACACACACACACACACACACACACACACACACACACACACACACACACACACACACACACACACACACACACACACACACACACACACACACACACACACACACACACACACACACACACACACACACACACACACACACACACACACACACACACACACACACACACACACACACACACACACACACACACACACACACACACACACACACACACACACACACACACACACACACACACACACACACACACACACACACACACACACACACACACACACACACACACACACACACACACACACACACACACACACACACACACACACACACACACACACACACACACACACACACACACACACACACACACACACACACACACACACACACACACACACACACACACACACACACACACACACACACACACACACACACACACACACACACACACACACACACACACACACACACACACACACACACACACACACACACACACACACACACACACACACACACACACACACACACACACACACACACACACACACACACACACACACACACACACACACACACACACACACACACACACACACACACACACACACACACACACACACACACACACACACACACACACACACACACACACACACACACACACACACACACACACACACACACACACACACACACACACACACACACACACACACACACACACACACACACACACACACACACACACACACACACACACACACACACACACACACACACACACACACACACACACACACACACACACACACACACACACACACACACACACACACACACACACACACACACACACACACACACACACACACACACACACACACACACACACACACACACACACACACACACACACACACACACACACACACACACACACACACACACACACACACACACACACACACACACACACACACACACACACACACACACACACACACACACACACACACACACACACACACACACACACACACACACACACACACACACACACACACACACACACACACACACACACACACACACACACACACACACACACACACACACACACACACACACACACACACACACACACACACACACACACACACACACACACACACACACACACACACACACACACACACACACACACACACACACACACACACACACACACACACACACACACACACACACACACACACGCACGCACGCACGCACGCACGCACGCACGCACGCACGCACACAGACAGACAGACAGACAGACAGACAGACAGACAGACAGACAGACAGACAGACAGACAGACAGACAGACAGACAGACAGACAGACAGACAGACAGACAGACAGACAGACAGACAGACAGACAGACAGACAGACAGACAGACAGACAGACAGACAGACAGACAGACAGACAGACAGACAGACAGACAGACAGACAGACAGACAGACAGACAGACAGCCAGCCAGCCAGCCAGCCAGCCAGCCAGCCAGCCAGCCAGCCAGCCAGCCAGCCAGCCAGCCAGCCAGCCAGCCAGCCAGCCAGCCAGCCAGCCCGCCCGCCCGCCAGCCCGCCCGCCCTCCCTCCCTCCCTCCCGCCCGCCCGCCCGCCCGCCCGCCCGCCCGCCCGCCCGCCAGCCAGCCAGCCAGCCAGCCAGCCAGCCAGCCAGCCAGCCAGCCAGCCAGCCAGCCAGCCAGCCAGCCAGCCAGCCAGCCAGCCAGCCAGCCAGCCTGCCAGCCAGCCAGCCAGCCAGCCAGCCAGCCAGCCAGCCAGCCAGCCAGCCAGACAGACAGACAGACAGACAGACAGACATACATACAGACAGACAGACAGACAGACAGACAGACAGAGAGGCCCTCCAGGGTGCGTGTTGATTGAAATTGGTTTAGATGAAAGTGGCATCAAGCTTAACTGTCATTACCTAAACTGAAACTGACAGCTTACTCATTTTCGTCATTTATTTAGGAAACCATCCACAACGTGGCTATTACGGCTCCTGTACAGTACATGTGGTAAGGACATTTGTTTTACACGACACAATACAGTTTGCATAGACACTATTTGGAGGCACTCGCTCACGTCACTCATTCGGTTATTGCCAATGCGGCTACAAATTCGCACCTGGACGGAGCAGCTTTCACGGCTGATGGCAGCGCATTCCACGTGCCGACTGCTCGGTACGAGAAACCCTTCTGGGTCTGAGCCATTCTACATTTCGGAAGATGAAGGTCTCCGGCGTCGGCAGCCCTTGTGCTCCTGGCCGATACGTCAGCCCGCTTGGCGAACATGTTTCGCAGCGCCTTAGGGCACTGTCGACTGGTCAGGGCTTTGTGGACGTTGGTACAGTCGTGTTGGACGACCAGTACCTCTACTCTCTCCCACCCGAGAGACGTGAGAGCTGGCGAGATGTGTTCTCTACGTCGCACGCCGGTGACGAGCCGAGCGGCAAAGTTCAGGGACTTCTGAACGCGATGCAGACGACACTGGGCAGCCCCTCCCCAGGCGGACAGGCAGTAAAGGATATGAGGAAAAACGTGTGTTTGGACGAGGAGTTTAGGACTGGACTTACTGAAATTGAGTTATGTTTTTTGTTTATTCTGTGTGATGTAAATTGTTCAAAGCATATTCACGGCATTGCATTCAAATTACAACAAATGATGCGTCATAATAAAGGTATAAGCAAAGGAATATAATTGGAAAACTTGAGCACACCGGTTTTGCACTAACCTAAAAATATCATTTTTTTTACTTGAGATACCCAAAGTGGAGCGACGATAGTGAAATTCGAGTAAGGGACAGCCCAGGAACGGGAACGTCACGAAAAGCGGTTGACAATGCAACTTTGACCTCGTCTTGAGAGAAACCAAAGGCGAGATTTCTTCGCAGATTTGAGCTCTTCTCGTCTTGGCGAATATTTTGCTATCTCAAATGTTCCTCATTGAGCAAAATAATAAAAAATGATACAAAAATGAGGGGCCATTCCTACGCCTATTGGACAGCCAAACACATGAGAGATATTTTAACTCAACTTCTTAACGGATTTAGTAAAGGTGTCTTCTAGAACCAGCACGCTGACTGGCTATGAGACAAAACAACTAAGACAACAAGATGCGAACGTTTGTTTTGCTGCCATTTTGGTGGACCTGGTAGGCAGGTTTTCCGGCGGGTTAGGTGAACCTTATCGGATGGAACCAGGAGCTGGACTGAGTGGACAAACTGTGTTCTAACTTCCGAGCACGTACAACTTTCGCCCCTAAATTCGGCCCATTAGCTGGAATTACTATATCGGATGCTAGGGGTCAGGGTCCACGTAACAAGCTCTGCTTAGCGAAGGGCTCTGATCCCAGAAGCCCAGACATGCATGTATATTGATTATATATTTGAATTGTTTGTTTCGTGCCACACTGTTTGGTTGACTACAATAATTCATAGATGCCTTTGCTTCCACATAATTTATTAAGTTACTAATGGTAAATTAAATGTGCAGCATAAAGGTTTCTGATTATCTTCATAAGATGGCCTAACTCAGTGATAGCTTGCACTGTAATTTGTATGGGCTGGGTATTATTCAATCACCTAAAATGACTTAAAATCACCGAATTGCTTATCCATAACCGTTTTGACCAATTAATCACCGAAATGACTTAAACATCACCTTTTCATATCACCGAAATGACTGATATGACATCGAAATGACTTAGACATCACCGGATTGACTTGAACCATCACCGACATTACTTCCAGCACTGATTATAATATGTAGGGGAGACCGGGGTCACTTGGCTGCCAGAGCGACATGGCCGCCCGCATGTTTACGCTATCTGGGAACCCTGAAGGAATCCATTTGAACCTGTCACCATCTCTCGGCGTTGGGAGTAACCGAAGCAAAAACAACAACATGTTTGCTCCAATAGTTTTCTTCAAAACTGATGGAACGGAAATTTTCACCCGTATCGTAACTTTTGCACCCGTACGAAACTTTGTATGGTGTCTAGTGTTTAGATCGCATCAACATTCCGACAATATGGTGCGATATATTCAGCAATTCAGGCAACTGTGTGACCGATTTGCTAGTTTTAGCGATAACTTTGGCGAGTGTGCAGACTGTTTTTATTTTAAAAAAACGTTCAGGGGCGACTTGACCGGTTCGCTCGGGGTGAATTGGCTGGGCGGCTTTGTAGAGGTTTAGTAAAAATGGTTACACTAATCGCACTTACTCTGTGCACAGGTCTCACGTGCGCACCTACGTCAAGCGCAATGGCGGATCTAGCCATTTTTGGGGGTCGGGGGGGGGGGGGGGCAAATCCAGTGGCGTATTTCCAAGGGGGGGGGGGGGGAGGGGGGGGGGGGGGGGTAGCAGGCCTTCAGCCGTCGGCGAACAGACCGGGGGAACCTCATCTCGGGGGGGGGGGGGCAAAACATAGTTTGACCCCCTTGAACAGTCTGGGGGAGGGGGCATGGCCTTGTTGCCCCCCTGGATCCGCCTTTGGTCAAGCGCGGCAATTGCGCTGCGTACACACGTGACCAAATGCTGGCTGCGGTGGAGCGGGTGCGGAATAGCGTCTTCCTGTAAGTCGTGTCTGCCGAGACCGGCATCCCCGACCGGTTTATTCGGCGACAGAAGAACGACAGCACCATCTCAGGCAGCCGCACTGCAAGACGGTATTCACAAAATGCTCTCCTGCGGGGTGACCATACACTGGTCTGCTCATGTCCTTCGTCGTTGAATCTGACTCGCCCGCAGTGGGGATTACCTACTCAACGCTTAGAACGCTCCACTCGCGTTCGCTCGCTGCGCTGCGGCCCGCCCCCCCCCCCGGACCCCCCGCCCCCCTAGACCATCTTGTAGACAACTAGTTATAATATTTACTAAGCTGGGGCCGCAACGGACAGCGACCGTGGCAGAGTCTGGCGGGCGGCCTGTTGCGACAGGAAAAATTGCAATAACATAATCGAATTGGTTACGCAAATAACGGTTACGGTAGAATTAATCGGTTACGCAAATAATTGATTCCCAAAGGCATCTCGTAGTTGTTAATTGTTATACCATATTACTAAATACGTTGATTTGGTAGCATCGGTGATGAAATCAGTTGTTTCGGTGATGAAAGCAGCGTTTCGTTGTGAATTTAGTTATTTTGGGTGCATTTATTTTCGGTGATATATTCAGTTATTTCACTGATCAGATTAGTCATTTCGGTGACGGGATGAGTTTATCCCCATTTTTTATGAAAAAGTACTTTTGATGAAAATGCGTCCATGTTTTTCTTAGACATTAATTCATACAGCCCATCTAAGAAATGCGCATTTTAGATATCTGGATAAGGTGGGCGCATCCCGGGATTGGCTGGAGTCTCAGCCGAACGCCATTGGCTGGGGGGGGGGGGCGTTCTCCCCCTGGTTATCGTCCGAACCAATAACCGCAACGAGACGCACAAGGCGGACATCGAAAGCTCTCAATGAGACGCATAAAAATTACACGAAATTTTCCAAATAAGGTCACATGTCAGGTCACGGTCAGGTCAAAGGTCAAAATTGAGATATTTGAGTTTTTGGGCCATACTTTCCATCCACAGCCTTAGATTGAAACTATTATCGCACAAAGTGCTCTCAAAGGTATAATACATATTCCACATGAGCAAAAGTGAAATGGTAAGCAAAGGTCAAGGTTGGGACATCAGGTCACAAAAGGTCACTATTGGCAAGAGGTCATGCGACACATGTTGATGGGTTATTCTCCACGTATAATTCAATAGTAGCAGCCATTTTTTAAATCTGACACATTATAAGGTCAAGGTCAGGTTACATAAGGTCAAAATGTGAAATTAATCAATATAAATAAAAAAGACATGTTTCTAGACCAGTGTTGTCTCAGAAATAAAGTGCTGGCATTCATTTGTTTGTATCTGGTCACTAAAAGCAAAAACACGCAATTGAAAAATGACGTCATGAGTTACTCACACTTAGGGAGCCATAAGTCAGTCAAAAATAAAGGTATTGTTGTTAAATTTGGTTTGGGTTTTGTCCACATTTGGTTCTTCAACACATCTTACGTTTTTTAATGTCTGAAAATTTGATTTTGAGGGTATTTTTGTTAGGGGGGGAGGGTTAAAAAAAAAATGTACAAATATCCGAGATAGTCATTTTGTAGCCCTTGCCATTTGCTATCTTTTGACGTTTTTCGATTGCATTTTGATCAAAATGTGGCATTTGTACGGTTTGCTAAAGTTTAATTGATTTGTGTGTCAAACTCGTGTGTAGTAATGTCACTAAATTCGCTATATCTCGAAACAAAAATCGACGGAATTGCTTCATTTATGCACAAAAGACGTAAAATTGATTTAGGAGAAGTTACCTGAAGTTTCACGTTGATAGCGCTATTGTTTTTTTTAGCTATTGCGAAAGTTCGTAAAGGGAGGGGGGGGGGGGGGGGGGGGGGGGCGAAAAACGCCCCCCCCCCAGCCAATGGCGGGTTAACCGTGAATAACTGGGGTACTTTCCATAACGCGACTTACTGGGGGGGGGGGGGGGGGTACCCCTCTGATCTCCGGAACTACTGGATCGATGTAAAAAAAAATCAAACGGCATTCGATAGCCCTGGTAAATGTATCGAAGGAAACTGAATATTAATGACCTCAGGGTCAGGTCGCACAAAATTGCGATATTTAACGTATAAGCAGTCGATAAATCGTTATGATTCATGTTTCTGATACTTCTAAGTAATATTCTAAGCTGTTAATGACCTTGGGTCAGGTCAAGGCCATCCGAGGTCACGAGGTCAAACTGCAGATTACGGTCATTAGGCTTTGTAACACATGTTTATGGGTTCGTTTTTCGTCTAGAACGCGAAGAATGACCTTAGAACATTGTTTGTTCAATAGAAATAGAAGTAAAACGCAAAAACGGAAATGCATTTTTTATGCATAGTAATGCTGTGAGAGGTGGTCGATTTTTGTCATTGAAAGGTCATAAGTCAGTCATTTTTGAATATTTCTACTTCAAATTTGGTACACATATTCACCGAACACTTCTCGATCACATATATTCTGGTTTTTGGATAAATCTATTTTTTTTGAAAATATTATTTAAAAAAAAAATATTTGGATTTCTCAAAATTTTGAAATTCAATAACACTCAAAAATCCGAGATAGCAGTTTGATAGCCGATTCTATTATTAGTTATTTGATATATAATAATGTAATTTATCTTAAAATTTGTAGCTTTGACAGCGTTTTCCGCAAACTTTCATTTTTCTACAAAAAACGCAGAACATGACGTCACTCTGACGTCATTTCCGGCTATCATAACCTCATCTTTGTCTTTGCTTTGGCCAACATGTGTAGAATTGACGTGAGAGAGGGCACTGAAAGTTTGGTGACGATAATGGTGTTGGTTTAGAAGATATTGCAAAATAACGGGAGGGGGGAGGGCAGAAAATAGACCCCACAGTAAGTCGCGGGTTAAAGGCATATTAAAGGTCAGGTTCACCTTTAACATAGAGTTTTGAACTGAGATAGCAGAATTGTAGAGCAGGCGAAAAACGTGTTGCAGTGAAATAATTTCATCCATACGCTAAGTAATTTCGACACGGAACCTAAATTAAGATTCAGTTTCGGGCCTACGAAACTTCGTCGGTGTTATGACGTCATAAACGCTGACGTCAGATTTGCGTCATACGCAGATTGCGCCGCAAACTAGCGGTAACCAGAGTAAGTTGAGCCGTAACCATTGCAGTGTTCGCGTGTATTTTATAGTAACCGTGAAACTGCGGTGGGTTACGAGAAACCAGCGATTTTTATGAAGTAGATATATTTTATCCAATAAGTCAGAAACCCAGGCAACGCGTCCTATTTTGCGTACTATATGTCACTAATCTGCCATTATTGTGTGCAGCTTCCATATTTGAGCTGTCATATGTATGACGCCATGCAATGCCATTATTGTTTTTTGAGGCCATGAAGGAGAAAAGAGAAACATTTTTCGACATATATCCATCTATCGTCCTAACAAATGTCATATTAGTTTTTTCAGCTAAAAATATCCCGTATAGCCAAATTTCAAGACAACTTTCAATGCGACCTATTCCCTTTACATTTTGTGCAGCAAAACGTTTTGCTGCTCCGGGCCGCCTATTTCCGAAGTGTATATTATAAATCGGCATGCCATGCGTCCAAAACACTTTGCACACCCCTCACGCGGCACGCGCCACGCGCAGTGGTAGTGACCCACGTGAGTCGGCACTGGTCTCAAACAGGGTAGGGTAGATGGGGCTACTCAGCAAAGAAGCCCGCTTGTCAATCGGACGCGCGGTTGCAGAGATATGAGCTTCTCAAAAGCTGGCGGGCATGGCATGCCGATATATAATATACATTTCGGAAATAGGCCTCCGGGCCATGAGGCCAATCGTAATGCATATTCGCGTCTGAGAGTGGTCAATACAACCGCTTTGTCATGGCACTCATGGCGTTAATGCTCGGCAAAAGAACACGCAGGAAGATTGACGAGCAATTGTACGCGATGAGCGATGGTCGTGGTCAGGCTAATGTGTACCCCCTGTCTCCCCCTCCCGCGCCTCCCTCCCCGTGCTCCCCCTCCCTGCCTTCCCAGCTGCTCTCTGCCCTCCCCTGCTCTCTGTCCTCTTTTGGCGTGCGGCAACAGTGCAGTGGTTGCCGGGTCATTCACAGTCCATTGACCCGTGGTCATGGAGTCATGGACTGCTCTCAGTCTGGTCGTGGCCTCCCCCCCCACGCAACCGCGACTCTACAGAGAACCTGGCGCAGCAGTCGAAGGAACCGAGAGCCTTGCATGTTGTCAGCCGAGGGCAGCGGTGTCGATTTGTCAAAATGATTGTGGGGCCGAACAGGGACGGATCTAAGGGCCTATATCGGCGCGAAGGCTTCACCAAAACGACGGAAATCGGTACAAATAACACATTTTCTGTTTGTAGGAGAACATATAAGGAATAGATATAAAGTAGTTTGTTTTAAATCAGTTCTTGATGCAAAACAAAACAGTCACATGAGTTTTGGCCTTGTGTCAGACGGTGCCACTAGCCAAAGTTTTTGGCCGGGCATCCGACCGACCAATGACTCTCAGAATGACCGAGAGTCCTTTCAAATTGGCACAGGCCCTGTCAGGCTTCACAATGGACACGTGTACGCGTGTGGCGTCTGACTATGGCGGCCGCCGCGTCTGGTGCTCCGTTGTTCACGTGGATTTGCAGCGCTCTTGGGCGTTAGTAGACAGTGAAAGTGTGCAGAGACTGGCTTCTTAGTGACCGTGATCGAGTGAGGGACATTTTATCTCACGATGAGTTTGTCTTAACCGTTTTAACGATGTATTTTATCGTCGACTTACCGTATGGGAGCGTCATGGCCGGGGGCCCCACCTTCTACCGGTCCGGGGAGAGGTGGACACCGGCTTAGAACCAATCAGCGAGGCCGCCTGCCGTCCACCGTATTCTACCGGACCTGACCGGCCACGGTCAGCCGCTGGAACTGCGGCCGTCCCGCCGGGCAGGGGCGATGCCAGGCCCTGGTCGGAGGGAGCGGCTGTGCCGAGTGCTGCACAGGCGGCCACCAGTCTGCGTCCCGCTGCCGCTCGCGGGCCGGGAAGGGCCGTGGTCGGGGCGTCCGAGCCGGACGTCGACTGCAGCAACGGCGACACCGGATCGCGACACGACGTCGGACGCGGGGCACATTCGTCCCAAGTCGGCTCTGAGCACACCATGCCGTCTCACCCTCCGCCAGACCCTCTCCATCCCTCGACGCGCCTCAGCGTCTGAAACAAGTGACCGCGCAGCTGGCCAGCCGCTGCGGCTAGCGCACCTCTACGTGCGTTCGTTAACCCGGCAGTCACTGGGGTATATTCTGTAACACGACTCACTGGGGGTGGGGGTGGGGGGGGGGGGGGGGGGCTTTTTTAGCCCCCCCCCTGGTATCTTCCGAACCAATGATGGCAGCGGGACGCGCAAGGCGGCATTCGAAAGCGCTCAATGAGATAAACCTAACGCACACTTACAAATTCAAAGTAAGGTCACATGTCAGGTCACGGTCAAGTCAAACGTCAAAATAGAGGTATTTGAGTTTATGTACAATACTTGCCATTCATGGCCTTCGATTGCACCTATAATC
>JAXIVJ010002715.1:70000-104726 GCA_036785665.1 Chirona hameri | reverse complement strand
CAATCTGTTTGTACAGCTGACGGGCGTGGAAACCGTCACCTTTCCCGATCCCTACCCAATCCTATCGGTGTCTTCCAAGGATCCTCACTTGGCCCGCTCCTATTCCAGATTTTCGCCAACGATCTTTCCCTGTTCGCACCACAGGCGCACGTGGTGCAGTACGCTGACGATACCCAAATTCTGGTCTCAGGCAAAAAAGGATCCCTCCCTCAGCTCATCGCTACCATGGAACAGGCTTTATCATCTATCGATGCCTGGTTCCATTCCCATGGTTTGAAAGTAAATACCGGGAAAACAGAACTCATGGTCTGTGGTTCCCGTCAAAATTGTCGCGGCATGGCCCCGACCACTATTCGGTTCCGCGAGGACATAGTGCGTGAGAGCCCCACGGTGAGGAACCTTGGCGTACTGTTCGACAAGAACCTCTCGTGGGACTCACACGTATCTGCCCTCGTCAAAAAATGTAACGGTATCCTCATCGGCCTGACCCACGTGCGTCATCAGATCCCTTCGTCACTTCTTCCTATCATAGTCGACGCCCTTGTCATCTCGCACGTCCGATACTGTTTGACGGTGTTCGGCAACGGCTCAGAGAAAAACATGTAGCGCCTCCAAAAGATCCTCAATTTTGGCTTGCGCGCTGTCTCTGGCCGGCGTACATTTTATCACATATCGGATGTGCGAGATGAACTGGGCTGGCTCACCGCCCGGCAGCTGTACGAACTTCAATCCCTCAATCTTCTTCACAAAATTCGCACCACCGGGGAACCACAGGCTCTCGCTTCCCGGCTTTCGACAAACTCTGAGTTTCGATCTAGAAGCACACGCCAGGACGCTGATTTGGCCCTCCCGCGCATGAGAACCGAAGCCGGCAAGAGACGATTTGTATACAGTGTAGCGCAGCGCTACAACGCGTTGCCGCCGGACCTGCGTGAGGCCTCTTTACCATCTTTTAAACGTCAGCTCGGTGATCTTTTACATGGTGTATGATGGGTGTCGTGTATGTTTATGTCGATCGCTGTGTGAATGTGTGTATGATCATGAAGTGTATTTTAGTTTTTGTATGCATGTTGCTAAGTGTCATTTTTAACATGTCTCTACCTTTTAACCATGACGCGACACTCAGAATAGCCGTTTTATGCATCGGAGTGTTTTACTGTCAATACATACATACATACACTAGCGAACGCCTGGGGACGGGGAGAGGACGGTCACTAGCGAACGCCTGGGGACGGGGAGAAGACGGTCACTAGCGAACGCCTGGGGACGGGGAGAAGACGGTCACTAGCGAACGCCTGGGGACGGGGAGAGGACGGTCACTAGCGAACGCCTGGGGACGGGGAGAAGACGGTCACTAGCGAACGCCTGGGGACGGGGAGAAGACGGTCACTAGCGAACGCCTGGGGACGGGGAGAGGACGGTCACTAGCGAACGCCTGGGGACGGGGAGAAGACGGTCACTAGCGAACGCCTGGGGACGGGGAGAGGACGGTCACTAGGGAACGCCTGGGGACGGGGAGAGGACGGTCACTAGGGAACGCCTGGGGACGGGGAGAGGACGGTCACTAGGGAACGCCTGGGGACGGGGAGAGGACGGTCACTGGCGAACGCCTGGGGACGGGGAGAAGACGGTCACTAGCGAACGCCTGGGGGCGGGGAGAGGACGGTCACTAGGGAACGCCTGGGGACGGGGAGAGGACGGTCACGAGCGAACAAAGGACAGATGGGCGAGATTAAATTTGTCGCAACGCTAGGAAAGAGAAGCAGCCGATACAAAGGGGCGATGCTGACTCAACTTAAGGTCGCATTGGTAAAACGTCCCGTCACAAAAACTGATCCGATGTGAGCGGAGGTTCTTCGCATTTCGTACCCACAAATCACCGGAGGACCACTGAATAGCCATGGTGACCCATGCCAGCTGTATTGAAATACGTTTGCTGCGCTAATACGCAGAATACAGCTGAACGTTGACAGCACAGTGGCGACAGAAAGCCACAGTGTGGCGCGATTCTGACTCTGACTCTGACTGCTGGCGGGCCTGCCATGACTGTACCTGGTCCGGAGAGGGCAGCTGGCTACAGATCAGCTCCAGGTGCTGACAGAGCGCCGTCTCGGCCGCCGCGTACAGCACAGAGCCGGTCGGCTGAGGACACACAGACACGCGGCTATTGTGAGACACGCTGAACTCGATACTGAGCGATGCTTTTCTGAAGTTCGGTGTCACGTTTTCAACCACAGTTCTTACTAAATATTAACCCGAAGATGACTGCGTTCAAGATCACTCGCAACACTAACTTACACTAAATACAAACAGGAAGTTTGCATATTGAGCCATAATCAAATACAGAAGTTGATGGTACGAAGGTCCCTGCCAATCTGGTCCTATAATAAAACGGTCAGAAGCTGACATGATTGGTAGTAACTGAGAGGCTACTGACCTCTGATCCAATGTTAAAACACCCAGAAGCTGACATGATCGGTAGTAACTGAGAGGCTACTGACCTCTGTGCCAATGTTAAAACACCCAGAAGCTGACATGATCGGTAGTAACTGAGAGGCTACTGACCTCTGTGCCAATGTTAAAACACCCAGAAGCTGACATGATCGGTAGTAACTGAGAGGCTACTGACCTCTGTGCCAATGTTAAAACACCCAGAAGCTGACATGATCGGTAGTAACTAAGAGGTTACTGAACTCTGTGCCAATGTTAAAACACCCAGAAGCTGACATGATTCGTAGTAACTGAGAGGCTACTGACCTCTGTGCCAATGTTAAAACACCCAGAAGCTGACATGATCGGTAGTAACTAAGAGGTTACTGAACTCTGTGCCAATGTTAAAACACCCAGAAGCTGACATGATCGGTAGTAACTAAGAGGCTACTGACCTCTGTGCCAATGTCCAGAGGTCGGAAGCAGTGCTCCAGGATGGCCAAGTCTGTTCCTTCCGCCAGGAGAATGTCTAAGATCTCCTGTCGCCCCAGGCGGGACAGGAGACGGGCACACTCCCGGCCTGGGGCCTCCGACCAGCCGCTCCTGATGGCAAAGAACGAGTTGCGAGACGTGGCGGCAATGGTGGGTTAAGTGGGCTGATAATGGTTTTAAGCAATAAACACAAGTAGAAGATACGCGTACACAGTACTCCTTTCTCTGTACACACGGTACCAGACACCGGTGTACTCACATTTATTGAACCCGCGCGGCGCCAAGTACCAGTCGCGGTAGCTCTGTACACCCGGTACTGGTGTACTCACTTCATTATTCACGCGGTACCAGTGCACTCACGAGTCTCTGATCAGCTGCAGGTACCAGTCGCGGTCGCTATGTACACATGGTACCGGTGTACTCACGTGTCTCTGACCAGCTGCAGGTACCAGTCGCGGTCGCTATGTACACACGATACCAGTGTACTCACGTGTCTTGACCAGCTGCAGGTACCAGTCGCGGTCGCTATGTACACACGGTACCGGTGTACTCACGTGTCTCTGACCAGCTGCAGGTACCAGTCGCGGTCGCTATGTACACGCGGTACCAGCGTACTCACGTGTCTCTGACCAGTTGCAGGTACCAGTCGCGGTCGCTATGTACACACGATACCAGTGTACTCACGTGTCTCTGACCAGCTGCAGGTACCAGTCGCGGTCGCTATGTACACCCGGTACTGGTGTACTCACTTCATTATTCACGCGGTACCAGTGTACTCACGTCTCTGACCAGCTGCAGGTACCAGTCGCGGTCGCTATGTACACACGATACCAGTGTACTCACGTGTCTCTGACCAGCTGCAGGTACCAGTCGCGGTCGCTATGTACACACGATACCAGTGTACTCACGTGTCTCTGACCAGCTGCAGGTACCAGTCGCGGTCGCTATGTACACACGATACCAGTGTACTCACGTGTCTCTGACCAGCTGCAGGTACCAGTCGCGGTCGCTATGTACACGCGGTACCAGTGTACTCACGTGTCTCTGACCAGCTGCAGGTACCAGTCGCGGTCGCTATGTACACGCGGTACCAGTGTACTCACGTGTCTCTGACCAGCTGCAGGTACCAGTCGCGGTCGCTATGTACACACGATACCAGTGTACTCACGTGTCTCTGACCAGCTGCAGGTACCAGTCGCGGTCGCTATGTACACACGATACCAGTGTACTCACGTGTCTCTAACCAGCTGCAGGTACCAGTCGCGGTCGCTATGTACACGCGGTACCAGTGTACTCACGTGTCTCTGACCAGCTGCAGGTACCAGTCGCGGTCGCTATGTACACGCGGTACCAGCGTACTCACGTGTCTCTGACCAGCTGCAGGTACCAGTCGCGGTCGCTATGTACACACGATACCAGTGTACTCGTCTCTGACCAGTTGCAGGTACCAGTCGCGGTCGCTATGTACACACGATACCAGTGTACTCACGTCTCTGATCAGCTGCAGGTACCAGTCGCGGTCGCTATGTACACACGATACCAGTGTACTCACGTGTCTCTGACCAGCTGCAGGTACCAGTCGCGGTCGCTATGTACACACGATACCAGTGTACTCACGTGTCTCTGACCAGCTGCAGGTACCAGTCGCGGTCGCTATGTACACGCGGTACCAGTGTACTCACGTGTCTCTGACCAGCTGCAGGTACCAGTCGCGGTCGCTATGTACACGCGGTACCAGTGTACTCACGTGTCTCTGACCAGCTGCAGGTACCAGTCGCGGTCGCTATGTACACGCGGTACCAGTGTACTCACGTGTCTCTGACCAGCTGCAGGTACCAGTCGCGGTCGCTATGTACACACGGTACCAGTGTACTCACGTGTCTCTGACCAGCTGCAGGTACCAGTCGCGGTCGCTATGTACACACGATACCAGTGTACTCACGTCTCTGACCAGCTGCAGGTACCAGTCGCGGTCGCTATGTACACACGATACCAGTGTACTCACGTGTCTCTGACCAGCTGCAGGTACCAGTCGCGGTCGCTATGTACACGCGGTACCAGCGTACTCACGTGTCTCTGACCAGCTGCAGGTACCAGTCGCGGTCGCTATGTACACACGATACCAGTGTACTCACGTCTCTGACCAGCTGCAGGTACCAGTCGCGGTCGCTATGTACACACGATACCAGTGTACTCACGTGTCTCTGACCAGCTGCAGGTACCAGTCGCGGTCGCTATGTACACGCGGTACCAGTGTACTCACGTGTCTCTGACCAGCTGCAGGTACCAGTCGCGGTCGCTATGTACACGCGGTACCAGCGTACTCACGTGTCTCTGACCAGTTGCAGGTACCAGTCGCGGTCGCTATGTACACACGATACCAGTGTACTCACGTGTCTCTGACCAGCTGCAGGTACCAGTCGCGGTCGCTATGTACACACGATACCAGTGTACTCACGTCTCTGATCAGCTGCAGGTACCAGTCGCGGTCGCTATGTACACACGATACCAGTGTACTCACGTGTCTCTGACCAGCTGCAGGTACCAGTCGCGGTCGCTATGTACACACGATACCAGTGTACTCACCTGTCTCTGACCAGCTGCAGGTACCAGTCGCGGTCGCTATGTACACGCGGTACCAGTGCACTCACGAGTCTCTGACCAGCTGCAGGTACCAGTCGCGGTCGCTATGTACACACGATACCAGTGTACTCACCTGTCTCTGACCAGCTGCAGGTACCAGTCGCGGTCGCTATGTACACGCGGTACCAGTGTACTCACGTGTCTCTGACCAGCTGCAGGTACCAGTCGCGGTCGCTATGTACACGCGGTACCAGTGTACTCACGTGTCTCTGACCAGTTGCAGGTACCAGTCGCGGTCGCTATGTACACACGATACCAGTGTACTCACGTGTCTCTGACCAGCTGCAGGTACCAGTCGCGGTCGCTATGTACACGCGGTACCGGTGTACTCACGTGTCTCTGACCAGCTGCAGGTACCAGTCGCGGTCGCTATGTACACACGATACCAGTGTACTCACGTGTCTCTGACCAGCTGCAGGTACCAGTCGCGGTCGCTATGTACACACGATACCAGTGTACTCACGTGTCTCTGACCAGCTGCAGGTACCAGTCGCGGTCGCTATGTACACACGGTACCAGTGTACTCACGTGTCTCTGACCAGCTGCAGGTACCAGTCGCGGTCGCTATGTACACACGATACCAGTGTACTCACGTGTCTCTGACCAGCTGCAGGTACCAGTCGCGGTCGCTATGTACACACGATACCAGTGTACTCACGTGTCTCTGACCAGCTGCAGGTACCAGTCGCGGTCGCTATGTACACACGATACCAGTGCACTCGTCTCTGACCAGTTGCAGGTACCAGTCGCGGTCGCTATGTACACACGATACCAGTGTACTCACGTGTCTCTGACCAGCTGCAGGTACCAGTCGCGGTCGCTATGTACACACGATACCAGTGTACTCACGTGTCTCTGACCAGCTGCAGGTACCAGTCGCGGTCGCTATGTACACGCGGTACCAGTGTACTCACGTGTCTCTGACCAGTTGCAGGTACCAGTCGCGGTCGCTATGTACACGCGGTACCAGTGTACTCACGTGTCTCTGACCAGCTGCAGGTACCAGTCGCGGTCGCTATGTACACACGATACCAGTGTACTCACGTGTCTCTGACCAGTTGCAGGTACCAGTCGCGGTCGCTATGTACACACGATACCAGTGTACTCACGTCTCTGATCAGCTGCAGGTACCAGTCGCGGTCGCTATGTACACACGATACCAGTGTACTCACGTGTCTCTGACCAGCTGCAGGTACCAGTCGCGGTCGCTATGTACACACGGTACCAGTGTACTCACGTGTCTCTGACCAGCTGCAGGTACCAGTCGCGGTCGCTATGTACACGCGGTACCAGTGTACTCACCTGTCTCTGACCAGCTGCAGGTACCAGTCGCGGTCGCTATGTACACGCGGTACCAGTGTACTCACGTCTCTGACCAGCTGCAGGTACCAGTCGCGGTCGCTATGTACACACGGTACCAGTGTACTCACGAGTCTCTGACCAGCTGCAGGTACCAGTCGCGGTCGCTATGTACACACGGTACCGGTGTACTCACGTGTCTCTGACCAGCTGCAGGTACCAGTCGCGGTCGCTATGTACACACGATACCAGTGTACTCACGTCTCTGATCAGCTGCAGGTACCAGTCGCGGTCGCTATGTACACACGATACCAGTGTACTCACGTGTCTCTGACCAGCTGCAGGTACCAGTCGCGGTCGCTATGTACACACGATACCAGTGTACTCACGTGTCTCTGACCAGCTGCAGGTACCAGTCGCGGTCGCTATGTACACACGATACCAGTGTACTCACGTGTCTCTGACCAGCTGCAGGTACCAGTCGCGGTCGCTATGTACACACGATACCAGTGTACTCACCTGTCTCTGACCAGCTGCAGGTACCAGTCGCGGTCGCTATGTACACACGATACCAGTGTACTCACGTCTCTGACCAGCTGCAGGTACCAGTCGCGGTCGCTATGTACACACGGTACCGGTGTACTCACGTGGCTCTGACCAGCTGCAGGTACCAGTCGCGGTCGCTATGTACACACGATACCAGTGTACTCACGTCTCTGACCAGCTGCAGGTACCAGTCGCGGTCGCTATGTACACACGGTACCGGTATAATCACGAGTCTCTGACCAGCTGCAGGTACCAGTCGCGGTCGCTATGTACACACGGTACCGGTGTACTCACGTGGCTCTGACCAGCTGCAGGTACCAGTCGCGGTCGCTATGTACACGCGGTACCAGTGTACTCGCGTGTCTCTGACCAGTTGCAGGTACCAGTCGCGGTCGCTATGTACACACGATACCAGTGTACTCACGTGTCTCTGACCAGCTGCAGGTACCAGTCGCGGTCGCTATGTACACACGGTACCGGTGTACTCACGTGTCTCTGACCAGCTGCAGGTACCAGTCGCGGTCGCTATGTACACACGGTACCGGTGTACTCACGTGTCTCTGACCAGCTGCAGGTACCAGTCGCGGTCGCTATGTACACACGGTACCGGTGTACTCACGTGTCTCTGACCAGTTGCAGGTACCAGTCGCGGTCGCTATGTACACGCGGTACCAGTGTACTCACGTGTCTCTGACCAGCTGCAGGTACCAGTCGCGGTCGCTATGTACACACGATACCAGTATACTCACGTGTCTCTGACCAGCTGCAGGTACCAGTCGCGGTCGCTATGTACACACGATACCAGTATACTCACGTGTCTCTGACCAGCTGCAGGTACCAGTCGCGGTCGGGGGCGGCCGGCGGCGCGGTGGCCGGCCGCTCAGACTGCTCCACTCCCAGCTTCAGCGTCACGCCGAAGAAAGTCTGGCCCAGACGAGCTACTAGCGATGTCAGCTCACGCTCCCTGGATACAGGGCACGGTACCGTCACGGAGGCAGCACACGCGTCACGGAGGACGTACACGCGTCACGGAGGCAGTACACGCGTCACCGAGGCAGTCCACGCGTCACGGAGGCAGTCCACGCGTCACGGAGGCAGCACACGCGTCACGAAGGCAGCATACGCGTCACGGAGACAGTACACGCGTCACGGAGACAGCACACGCGTCACGGAGGCAGCACACGCGTCACGGAGGAAGCAGACGAGTCACTGAGACAACACACGCGTCACGGAGGACGTACACGCGTCACGGAGGCAGTACACGCGTCACCGAGGCAGTCCACGCGTCACGGAGGCATCACACGCGTCACGGAGGCAGCAGGGCCGCGCCTCACGGAGGTAGCCGACGTCATGGATAACAGTGGTTTGTGATGTTATGGCTGTGAGTTACACAGCATTGTTCGGAGGTCATCGCGCCTCAAGAGAGGGACAGGCGCATGTCCTAGCTGAAGAATGGTGAAAACCGCTGGAGCTGGGCAATACAATGGCGGACAGTCACTGGAGCAGCTGACGAGGGTCAACATACGCAGTGGTTTTAACAGAGAATACTGGCATTTTATTCATGACCACATCACGTTTCAGGAAACTAATTATTTATATTAAGAAATACAAAAACCGCGACTTTGCCAATATACGGAAAGCACGATCTGTTTCGCGACAGATCCTTCGAAACATACCTCAGAAGTGACGGCGCTTTTGATATGTTCTCCACCAGTTCATTGAAATTGTCTTCCGACAGGATTCTGTCCTCGGCAGCCAGCATAATCTCCAGCTTCCTGAACAAAACATCCAGAACAATCAGTGATCAGTACAATACACATTGGCAACAACGGGGAATACGCGACACGTCGTCACACGTCCCCGACCCTGCCCCTGCCATTGCTCCTATGTCTATCACCGCCTTATCTCTCCCTCCCTCCCCTATTCCATTCACGACCCTGCCCTTGTTCTTGCTACGCCCCCACCCCTGTCCCTCCCTGGTTCTGCCCCGCTCCTGCCCCACTCATACCCCGCTCCTGCCCCGCTCCTGCCCCGTGGCTGACTGACCTGCAGGCCAGCCGGATGACCTCGTCGGCCACCACCAGGTGGTGTGACGTCATCAGCCGTCGGGAGAGCAGCAGCAGCAGGGGGCCGTACTGGGCGGCCGGCGCGCCCTCCAGGCAGCGGAGCACGCGCTGGGCCATCAGAGGCTGTGGAGGCAGTATACCCTGACATGACGCGGTGACTTACAGCGACACATCACATGCCGCCGGCAGCCGCACCACACAATTCAAATTATCACTGCCTACAATCGCACATGATTTTAAAGGGACACTCCCACCTTAACATTAGTTTTGAGTTGAGATAGCCATGTTGTTGGATTTGCATTTAAATTAAGTAGGGTAGCAGTTAAAACAACCACATAGGTCTAATCGAAAAGAAATTCGAGCTTGGTCTCGACAATTGTAACGAATAAGCCCTACGTATATTTTAATAGGGGCTTAAAGCCGATGACGTCACCTCTCTTTACCCAATGGTGATGATAGTCAACTTGTTTTAAGGTGAACCTTGTATATATTTGCTACGTTTCAATGGTTTGGTAATTGGTTTGTTTTGTATTCAAAGCGCCAGAATTGTCTAGAAATAATTGTGACCATACTTTGGCAGCGTAAAGGATTTCTGTGTAGCTCTCTAGAACTCAATGACGTCATCAACCCAAATATTAAAACTTAACTTTTTATGAAATTGAGCACTGTTTGCGAGAAACAAATGGCATAATCGTGTTCGGCAGCAATTACTTCACATTTTGCACCACAAGCGGCGTACATTTTACATCTTTTGGGAAGGTGGGACAGTCCCTTTAAACACACTATGAATAAATTATGAGCACAATTATAATAATAGCAGAGCTTACAATATGACTATATGAGCAACTAACACAAGCCACGCCCGTCCCGCGCCGTCCCACGCCGTCCCGCGCCCGTCCACCGCCGTCCCACGCCGTCCCCCGCCGTCCCACGCCCTCCCGCGCCGTCCCGCGCCGTCCCACGCCCGTCCCACGCCGTCCCGCGCCGTCCCGCGCCGTCCCGCGCCGTCCCGCGCCGTCCCACGCCCGTCCCGCGCCGTCCCACGCCGTCCCGCGCCGTCCCGCGCCGTCCCACACCGTCCCGCCCCGTCCCACGCCCGTCCCACGCCGTCCCACGCCGTCCCGCGCCGTCCCACGCCGTCCCGCCCCGTCCACCGCCGTCCCACGCCGTCCCCCGCCGTCCACCGCCGTCCCACGCCGTCCCCCGCCGTTCCACGCCGTCCCCCGCCGTCCCCCGCCGTCCCGCGCCGTCCCGCGCCGTCCCGCGCCGTCCCGCGCCGTCCCCCGCCGTCCACCGCCCGCCACTCGCCCCGACTCGCCCCGACTCGCCCCGACTCGCCCGACTCGCCCGCCAATCGCCCGCCAATCGCCCGACTCGCCCGCCAATCGCCCGACTCGCCCGCCAATCGCCCGACTCGCCCGCCACTCGCCCGACTCGCCCGCCACTCGCCCGACTCGCCCGCACCTGATCCAGGTGTCGGCAGCGGGCGGCGATGGCCTGGATCAGCAGACCGGAAGCAGACGGGTTCCGGTGCAGGGCGGCCAGCATGTCGGAGACGGGCGGCTCGGGACTGAGCGCCACCAGCTCTGTCATGTGAGACGTCAGCAGCCAGGCCAGCAGCTCGCCGTCAGACGTGTTCTCACACTGCAAACAAACGGCGCCGTCAGTTGGACAATCAGCCGGCAAATGTTGGCAAGGAGCGGCAGTGTTTTCTCACATAGAGCCAGCAAAAGAGAAGAAGGTTAGAGTGACTATATCCTAATAATAATGGCATACATGACGGGCACTACATGTCGAGCCCTGTAACCACTAATTTGATTTCTCGCTAATGCTTACCTGACACAAAGGTCAGGGATGTGATGTGACACTCACACGGATACATCACAAAACCGCCCCACCTGCAACTGGAAGCCTTTACGGCTGACCACTGGCACACCGGACCATCTGGCAGAAATAACACCCCAGACCTACCACGACGTGACCACCTTTACTCCTAATCCCCGAACTCTTACCATATAATCACAGAGGAGGATGAGCGCCCCCTTTCGGGCGAGATCCCGCGCCAGACACCCGGTCGACTCCCAGCTGAAACAAATGCAGCGCGTGCGACCGTGAGTAACACAGAGGAGGATGAACGCCCCCTTTCGGGCCAGATCCCGCGCCAGACACCCGGTCGACTCCCAGCTGAAACAAATGCAGCGCGTGCGACCGTGAGTAACACAGAGGAGGATGAGCGCCCCCTTTCGGGCGAGATCCCGCGCCAGACACCCGGTCGACTCCCAGCTGAAACAAATGCAGCGCGTGCGACCGTGAGTAACACAGAGGAGGATGAACGCCCCCTTTCGGGCCAGATCCCGCGCCAGACACCCGGTCGACTCCCAGCTGAAACAAATGCAGCGCGTGCGACCGTGAGTAACACAGAGGAGGATGAACGCCCCCTTTCGGGCCAGATCCCGCGCCAGACACCCGGTCGACTCCCAGCTGAAACAAATGCAGCGCGTGCGACCGTGAGT
The DNA here is from genome assembly GCA_036785665.1 of Chirona hameri. Lineage (NCBI taxonomy): Eukaryota > Metazoa > Arthropoda > Thecostraca > Balanomorpha > Balanidae > Chirona > Chirona hameri. Next base: position 92,737 of record JAXIVJ010002715.1, on the reverse strand, counting down.
AACACAGAGGAGGATGAACGCCCCCTTTCGGGCCAGATCCCGCGCCAGACACCCGGTCGACTCCCAGCTGAAACACATGCACACCCGGTCGACTCCCAGCTGAAACACATGAATAAACTGGGAAAGAGCCAGGAGAAATGGCGTAACGGAAGAATATCATAAGATAATACATAGTATAATGCAGAACGCTGAGAACATTGCTCAAGTAGCTAAGGATTTAGAAGAGCAGCAGAAGTGCTACCCAGAAGGGGGAAGCAAAACCAAGCGTGTCACTGGTGGAACCCAATGCTAACAGAATACAGGGCAAAATGTTTGGCGGCGAAACAGACCTGGAAATCTGCCGAAGGACAAGATATAAAAAAGGCAGATGAATTGTTTCGAACAATCAAGAGACAATATTTGAACGAGCAGAGAAGACAACAAATACAGAGAAAACAGAGGGACGATGTAAGAATAGAGATGGAATGTAGCCGTCTATCCAAAAGGTACTTCTCATTCATGCGACAATCCAGAACCAATAGGGTAATACCGAGAATCGTGGTGGACGGCGCGGAAGTATTTAAACCAAATGAGATCGCACAGACGTTTTTAACTCATTTCGTTCGCACAGGTAAACCAATTGAGAGTAACAGCTTTGATAAGAACTGGAAAGAGGCAGTGAATGGAGTAGTGGAAGACGTATGCAATAAATACGAAACAAACTATAATGATCTGGACCAAGTAGATCCCATCAATATAAGTGAAGTGGAAGTAGCCATACAATCCATGAAGAATAATAAGGCCCCGGGTTTCGATGAAATCACTACAGAGCACCTGAAGGAAGCGCAGGGGTTGGCGAATTCGGCAATAGCTAAAGCTATGCAGCAGATTCTAGATACTGGTAAAATACCAGAAAACTTTAAATTTGGATTAGTCACTCCAGTGTTCAAAGGGCATGGCAGCGATCCGTCTCAAACTGATACCTATAGGGATATATCTGTCCTCACTATGCTCTGTAAGGCGTTTGAGATGATGGTGGTGCAGAGATAGTACCCGAAAGCTTCAGCTAAAGATGGCTGAAGCTAACATTCCATCGGAACTCCAGTTTGCCTATCAGAAAAACAGAGGCACACTACAAGCTAACTTCGTCTTACAAGAAGTAATATCCGCCAACAGAGACATAGGGAAAACAACATATGTCGCGTTTCTTGACGTGCGAAAATGCTTCAACTCTATCTGGCTCAACGGACTAATATACAAACTCATATGTGCAAACATACCGCCAAGACTCGTCGTCATACTTCGTAACCTGTACCGATAATTTTATGTGAAGGTCAAGGTGGGAGAAGCGGTCTCTACTGACGGCCGCATAGAACAGGGACTAAAGCAGGGTGGCGTGTTGTCCTCCAGCATGCTGGTAATGTACATGGAAGACAAAATACGCATGTTACTAGAAGCTGGCAAAGGGGCTACCATAGGATGCAAACAAGTTCCAGTCATCGCTTACGCTGATGATGAAGTGCTTATCAGTACTGACCCATACGAACTCCAAGAAATGCTAGACATCGCATACAGGCATAGCTGCATGTGGCGGTATAGGTATAACGCAACAAAGAGTAAAGTACTGATCTTTGGCAAGGCAGAACCTTACAACTGGAGGCTCGGCACCAAAACAATTGAGAAAACAGATGAATACACTCATCTAGGTATTATCATGACAACAAGGAATCCAGCAAGAAGAAGAATAGAAGAAGGCATGAAGAAAGCAAGAAGGGCGTTCTTTGCCAAATGCAAGAATGGACTTGACCTAAAAAGAGATAGCCCCATAACCCACTACACTACGTGGAAGATATATGCCGAACCAATTCTGATATATAGTTTAGCGGTCACGTCCCTATCAGCAGCTGCAATTGCTTACTTGGGAGGAATGTTGGTGCGTCCCTACCGACTCATCCAAGGACTACCTGCTAAAACACAGAAGATGCTAACTTGTATAATGCTAGGTGCACCAACATGTTCTATTCTCTTGATAAAGATAGCCGTACAGTTTATAGGTTTCCTGCTGAAAGCTGCCAAGGAGCATACGCTAACCAGATACGTAATCATTCATGGAGCCGTCAACACTGACCGGACCAGTAGTCTTGTGCGTCATTGGGAGGAATTGCTCAAAGCACTTGACTTGCCAAGTCTATCTGTTTTAGTTGAACAGGGAACAGGAGAACTACAAAGATCTTGGAACAAGATAGTTCGCATGGCCGTGAATCACTGCATGAGCAAGGAAACCAAGAGCACTATAGAGCATATGTCAAGCCTAAGATGGCTGGCAATGTTGCCGCAAAATAACAAGTATGAAGCACCAAGTGCATTCTGGCCATCTAGCAAATACAGCACAATTGTCAGACAAGCCACACTAACAAAAATAATTTTACTAACAGGACACTCATGGGTGTCCACAGGAATGGTCAGGAGACACATAAATCAAAATAGCACCTGTCCACTTTGTCTCGATGGTATTGAAACATTAGAGCATATGCTCTTTGAATGTATGCAACTCAAAGATGATAGAGAAGAGGCCCAAAGGAGGTGCCACACCAAGTTAGAGAGAAAACTCCCAGCGGTAGAATGCATCATTGCTGCTGATAGGGAGCAGAGCCTCATCATCCATCATATCTACAAGGCCCGCATACAGAGGGAAATCATCGAGAAAAAACATCATATCTGTCACATAAAATAGGCCTGAAGAGCCTATGCATTCAACTGAAACAAGACGATCATAAATGATCATGCATCTGCAAGATGGAGTCGACCATTCAAGTTCAAGTTCATGCAGCGCGTGAGACCGTGAGCAACAGTCGCAGATAAGGAAAATAACGCCAAACAAGTAACAGCCGTCCACCGGCAGCTTCACCAACTGCCGAACCTTTAGTTAACTAGTGCGGCGACACGGGGTTGTGCACACCCGTACAATAGCTGCACACCCATACAATAGCTGCACACCCGTACAATAGCTGCACACCCGTACAATAGCTACACACAAGTCCTCGGCCAGACCGATATCGGGATATTGGTGAATCTGGCAGAAGACATTTGGACAAGTTCGGTTGACAGCGCATCGTTCCTATCAAAACTCACTCCCCTTTGCGTATGAGGTCTGGATCACTGTACGGTTCAACGTCGACGACCCAGGTCGAGCGCCACTGACCTTGGATCGGATAGCAGAATGACCTGAGATCAGGTCGCAGACTGACCTGGGGTCGGGCGGCGGCTGTGTGAGCGCGCGCCAGAAGTCCAGCTGCCTGTAGTTGAGCAGCGTCAGCAGGTTGCACCAGGAGAGCAGCAGTACCGGCTGGACGGCGGCCAGGCTGACGAACGCCTGGCTGATGGGCTCCAGATCGTACAGACCCTCCGAGACCAGCCACATGGCGCAGCGGGCACACTCGCCGAACGCGCCTGACGGAGCGCCCGGTCACGTCAGACAGACACAGCACGCGCACCAGGACAATCCGCGCCTGACGGAGCGCCCCGGTCACGTCAGACAGACACAGCACGCGCACCAGGACAATCCGCGCCTGACGGAGCGCCCCGGTCACGTCAGACAGACAGCACGCGCACCAGGACAATCCGCGCCTGACGGAGCGCCCCGTCACGTCAGACAGACACAGCACGCGCACCAGGACAATCCGCGCCTGACGGAGCGCCCCGTCACGTCAGACAGACACAGCACGCGCACCAGGACAATCCGCGCCTGACGGAGCGCCCGGTCACGTCAGACAGAGACAGCTGCGCGTCAGGACAATCCGCGCCTGACGGAGCGCCCCGTCACATCAGACAGAGACAGCACGCGCGCCAGGACAATCCGCGCCTGACGGAGCGCCCCGTCACGTCAGACAGACACAGCACGCGCACCAAGACAATCCGCGCCTGACGGAGCGCCCCGGTCACGTCAGACAGACAGCACGCGCACCAGGACAATCCGCGCCTGACGGAGCGCCCCGGTCACGTCAGACAGACACAGCACGCGCACCAGGACAATCCGCGCCTGACGGAGCGCCCCGGTCACGTCAGACAGACACAGCACGCGCACCAGGACAATCCGCGCCTGACGGAGCGCCCCGGTCACGTCAGACAGAGACAGCTGCGCGCCAGGACAATCAGACACAGGGGGACGCAACCTTGCCACAAGCGTGCCAGTACAGACAACGGTGTTTAACTTTAGAGCCCGATTCCTCCCTGTCCACTGTCCACTGTCTGTGAGTCGCAGAGTTCAGACAGTGTCTGTTACCATATTCCCACACTTTCTGCCTCTGTCACCATATTCCCACACTCTGCCTGTCACCATATTCTCATACTATCTGCCTCTGTCACCATATTCTCACACTCTCTGCCTCTGTCACCATATTCACACACTCTCTGCCTCTGTCACCATATTCCCACACTCTCTGCCTCTGTCACCATATTCCCACACTCTCTGCCTCTGTCACCATATTCCCACACTCTCTGCCTCTGTCACCATATTTCCACACTCTCTGCCTCTGTCACCATATTCCCACACTCTCTGCCTCTGTCACCATATTCCCACACTCTCTGCATCTGTCACCATATTCCCACACTCTCTGCCTGTCACCATATTCCCATACTCTCTGCCTCTGTCACCATATTCACACACTCTCTGCCTCTATCACCATATTTCCACACTCTCTGCCTCTGTCACCATATTCCTCCGCTCTCTGCCTCTGTCACCATATTCCCACACTCTCTGCCTCTGTCACCATATTCCCACACTCTCTGCCTCTGTCACCATATTCCCACACTCTCTGCCTCTGTCACCATATTCCCACACTCTCTGCCTGTCACCATATTCCCACACTCTCTGCCTCTGTCACCGTATTCCCACACTCTCTGCCTGTGTCACCATATTCCCACACTCTCTGCCTGTCACCATATTCCCATACTCTCTGCCTCTGTCACCATATTCACACACTCTCTGCCTCTATCACCATATTGCCACACTCTCTGCCTCTGTCACCATATTCCTCCGCTCTCTGCCTCTGTCACCATATTCCCACACTCTCTGCCTCTGTCACCATATTCCCACACTCTCTGCCTCTGTCACCTTATTCCCACACTCTCTGCCTCTGTCACCATATTCCCACACTCTCTGCCTCTGTCACCATATTCCCACACTATCTGCCTCTGTCACCATATTCCCACACTCTCTGCCTCTGTCACCATATTCCCACACTATCTGCCTCTGTCACCATATTCCCACACTCTCTGCCTCTGTCACCATATTCCCACACTCTCTGCCTCTGTCACCATATTCCCATACTATCTGCCTCTGTCACCATATTCCCACACTCTCTGCCTCTGTCACCATATTCCCACACTCTCTGCCTCTGTCACCATATTCCCACACTCTCTGCCTGTCACCATATTCCCACACTCTCTGCCTCTGTCACCGTATTCCCACACTCTCTGCCTCTGTCACCGTATTCCTACAATCTCTGCCTCTGTCACCATATTCCCACACTCTCTGCCTCTGTCACCATATTCCCACACTCTCTGTCTGTCACCATATTCCCACACTCTCTGCCTGTCACCATATTCCCACACTCTCTGCCTCTGTCACCATATTCCCACACTCTCTGCCTCTGTCACCATATTCCCACACTCTCTGCCTCTGTCACCATATTCCCACACTCTCTGCCTGTCACCATATTCCCACACTCTCTGCCTCTGTCACCATATTCCCACACTCTCTGCCTCTGTCACCATATTCCCACACTCTCTGCCTCTGTCACCATATTCCCACACTATCTGCCTCTGTCACCATATTCCCACACTCTCTGCCTGTCATCATATTACTCCGCTCTCTGCTTCTGTCACCATATTCTCACACTCTCTGCCTCTGTCACCGTATTCCCACACTCTCTGCCTCTCACCATATTCCCACACTCTCTGCCTGTCACCATATTCCTCCACTCTCTGCCTCTGTCACCATATTCCCACACTCTCTGCCTCTGTCACCATATTTCCACACTCTCTGCCTGTCACCATATTCCCATACTATCTGCCTATGTCACCATATTCCCACACTCTCTGCCTCTGTCACTATATTCCCACACTCTCTGCCTCTGTCACCATATTCCCACACTCTCTGCCTGTCACCATATTCCCACACTCTCTGCCTCTGTCACCATATTCCCACACTCTCTGCCTCTGTCACCATATTCCCACACTCTCTGCCTGTCACCATATTCCCAAACTCTCTGCCCCTGTCACCATATTCCCACACTCTTTGCCTCTGTCACCATATTCCCACACTCTCTGCCTCTGTCACCGTATTCCCACACTCTCTGCCTCTGTCACCATATTCCCACACTCTCTGCCTCTGTCACCATATTCCCACACTCTCTGCCTGTCACCATATTCCCACACTCTCTGCCTGTCACCATATTCCCACACTCTCTGCCTCTGTCACCATATTCCCACACTCTCTGCCCCTGTCACCATATTCCCACACTCTCTGCCTCTGTCACCATATTCCCACACTCTCTGCCTGTCACCATATTCCCACACTCTCTGCCTGTCACCATATTCTCACACTCTCTGCCTGTCACCGTATTCCCACACTCTCTGCCTCTGTCACCATATTCCCACACTCTCTGCCTGTCACCATATTCCCACACTCTCTGCCTGTCACCATATTCCCACACTCTCTGCCTCTGTCACCATATTCCCACACTCTCTGCCTCTGTCACCATATTCCCACACTCTCTGCCTGTCATCATATTACTCCGCTCTCTGCCTCTGTCACCATATTCCCACACTCTCTGCCTCTGTCACCATATTCCCACACTCTCTGCCTGTCACCATATTCATCCACTCTCTGCCTCTGTCACCATATTCCCACACTCTCTGCCTCTGTCACCATATTCCCACACTCTCTGCCCCTGTCACCATATTCCCACACTCTCTGCCTCTGTCACCATATTCCCACACTCTCTGCCTGTCACCATATTCCCACACTCTCTGCCTGTCACCATATTCCCACACTCTCTGCCTGTCACCGTATTCCCACACTCTCTGCCTCTGTCACCATATTCACACACTCTCTGCCTCTGTCACCATATTCCCACACTCTCTGCCTCTGTCACCATATTCCCACACTCTCTGCCTCTGTCACCATATTCCCACACTCTCTGCCTCTGTCACCATATTTCCACACTCTCTGCCTCTGTCACCATATTCCCACACTCTCTGCCTCTGTCACCATATTCCCACACTCTCTGCATCTGTCACCATATTCCCACACTCTCTGCCTGTCACCATATTCCCATACTCTCTGCCTCTGTCACCATATTCACACACTCTCTGCCTCTATCACCATATTTCCACACTCTCTGCCTCTGTCACCATATTCCTCCGCTCTCTGCCTCTGTCACCATATGCCCACACTCTCTGCCTCTGTCACCATATTCCCACACTCTCTGCCTCTGTCACCATATTCCCACACTCTCTGCCTCTGTCACCATATTCCCACACTCTCTGCCTGTCACCATATTCCCACACTCTCTGCCTCTGTCACCGTATTCCCACACTCTCTGCCTGTGTCACCATATTCCCATACTCTCTGCCTCTGTCACCATATTCACAGACTCTCTGCCTCTATCACCATATTGCCACACTCTCTGCCTCTGTCACCATATTCCTCCGCTCTCTGCCTCTGTCACCATATTCCCACACTCTCTGCCTCTGTCACCATATTCCCACACTCTCTGCCTCTGTCACCTTATTCCCACACTCTCTGCCTCTGTCACCATATTCCCACACTCTCTGCCTCTGTCACCATATTCCCACACTATCTGCCTCTGTCACCATATTCCCACACTCTCTGCCTCTGTCACCATATTCCCACACTATCTGCCTCTGTCACCATATTCCCACACTCTCTGCCTCTGTCACCATATTCCCATACTATCTGCCTCTGTCACCATATTCCCACACTCTCTGCCTCTGTCACCATATTCCCACACTCTCTGCCTCTGTCACCATATTCCCACACTCTCTGCCTGTCACCATATTCCCACACTCTCTGCCTCTGTCACCGTATTCCCACACTCTCTGCCTCTGCCACCGTATTCCCACACTCTCTGCCTCTGTCACCATATTCCCACACTCTCTGCCTCTGTCACCATATTCCCACACTCTCTGTATGTCACCATATTCCCACACTCTCTGCCTGTCACCATATTCCCACACTCTCTGCCTCTGTCACCATATTCCCACACTCTCTGCCTCTGTCACCATATTCCCACACTCTCTGCCTCTGTCACCATATTCCCACACTCTCTGCCTGTCACCATATTCCCACACTCTCTGCCTCTGTCACCATATTCCCACACTCTGCCTCTGTCACCATATTCCCACACTCTCTGCCTCTGTCACCATATTCCCACACTATCTGCCTCTGTCACCATATTCCCACACTCTCTGCCTGTCATCATATTACTCCGCTCTCTGCTTCTGTCACCATATTCTCACACTCTCTGCCTCTGTCACCGTATTCCCACACTCTCTGCCTCTCACCATATTCCCACACTCTCTGCCTGTCACCATATTCCTCCACTCTCTGCCTCTGTCACCATATTCCCACACTCTCTGCCTCTGTCACCATATTTCCACACTCTCTGCCTGTCACCATATTCCCATACTATCTGCCTATGTCACCATATTCCCACACTCTCTGCCTCTGTCACTATATTCCCACACTCTCTGCCTCTGTCACCATATTCCCACACTCTCTGCCTGTCACCATATTCCCACACTCTCTGCCTCTGTCACCATATTCCCACACTCTCTGCCTCTGTCACCATATTCCCACACTCTCTGCCTGTCACCATATTCCCAAACTCTCTGCCCCTGTCACCATATTCCCACACTCTTTGCCTCTGTCACCATATTCCCACACTCTCTGCCTCTGTCACCGTATTCCCACACTCTCTGCCTCTGTCACCATATTCCCACACTCTCTGCCTCTGTCACCATATTCCCACACTCTCTGCCTGTCACCATATTCCCACACTCTCTGCCTCTGTCACCATATTCCCACACTCTCTGCCTCTGTCACCATATTCCCACACTCTCTGCCCCTGTCACCATATTCCCACACTCTCTGCCTCTGTCACCATATTCCCACACTCTCTGCCTGTCACCATATTCCCACACTCTCTGCCTGCCACCATATTCCCACACTCTCTGCCTGTCACCGTATTCCCACACTCTCTGCCTCTGTCACCATATTCCCACACTCTCTGCCTGTCACCATATTCCCACACTCTCTGCCTCTGTCACCATATTCCCACACTCTCTGCCTGTCATCATATTACTCCGCTCTCTGCCTCTGTCACCATATTCCCACACTCTCTGCCTCTGTCACCATATTCCCACACTCTCTGCCTGTCACCATATTCATCCACTCTCTGCCTCTGTCACCATATTCCCACACTCTCTGCCTCTGTCACCATATTCCCACACTCTCTGCCCCTGTCACCATATTCCCACACTCTCTGCCTCTGTCACCATATTCCCACACTCTCTGCCTCTGTCACCATATTCCCACACTCTCTGCCTCTGTCACCATATTCCCACACTCTCTGCCTCTGTCACCATATTCCCACACTCTCCGCCTGTCACCATATTCCCACACTCTCCGCCTGTCACCATATTCCCACACTATCTGCATCTGTCACCATATTCCCACACTCTCTGCCTGTCACCATATTCCCACACTCTCTGCCTCTGTCACCATATTCCCACACTCTCTGCCTCTGTCACCGTATTCCCACACTCTCTGCCTCTGTCACCATATTCCCACACTCTCTGCCTCTGTCACCATATTCCCACACTCTCTGCCTGTCACCATATTCCCATACTATCTGCCTCTGTCACCATATTCCCACACTCTCTGCCTCTGTCACCATATTCCCACACTCTCTGCCTGTCACCATATTCCCACACTCTCTGCCTCTGTCACCATATTCCCACACTCTCTTCCTCTGTCACCATATTTCTACACTCTCTGCCTCTGTCACCATATTCCCACACTCTCTACCTCTGTCACCATATTCTCACACTCTGCTTCTGTCACCATATTTCCACACTCTCTGCCTCTGTCACCATATTCCCACACTCTCTGCCTCTGTCACCATATTCCCACACTCTCTGCCTGTCACCATATTCCCACACCCTCTGCCTCTGTCACCATATTCCCACACTCTCTGCCTGTCACCATATTCCCACACTCTCTGCCTGTCACCATATTCCCACATTCTCCGCCTGTCACCATATTCCCACACTCTCCGCCTGTCACCATATTCCCACACTCTCCGCCTGTCACCATATTCCCACACTCTCCGCCTGTCACCATATTCCCACACTCTCCGCCTGTCACCATATTCCCACACTCTCCGCCTGTCACCATATTCCCACACTCTCCGCCTGTCACCATATTCCCACACTCTCCGCCTGTCACCATATTCCCACACTCTCCGCCTGTCTACGGGCCGGTTCTCATCGCAATAGAGACTCAATAATGTTTGTTCCCAAATGGTTTCCCCCCCCCCCCCTTCTGTATGTCTGCAGATTCAGACAGTATTCGTGCACGCCTCTTGTCCGCCTGTCTGTCTGTGGGTTGGTTCAGCTCACCGGACTGGAGGATGTAGATGATGATCTGCAGCAACTGGGCCAGCAGCTGCGGCAGGCAGGTGGTGGTGCCAGACATCAGAGGACTGGCCACCACCGAGGCCAGCTGACCCACCAGCAGCTCCAGCGCCGACACCAGGAACCTGAACGCACAATGCAGCACGTTGAAGGAACACGGCACGTCGCGTTGAAGGGCCACGCAAAACAGTACAACGAAGGAAAGTGCAAAACGGCACATTGATAGATATCACCGAGACGAGCGGATAGACGATCCTGAGAGGGAGACATGTCATGTCATACTGTCGATATCCACAGCCTGGTAGATCGAGCAATATCAGAGCAGCGACATCCTACACCAGTCGCACGGCCGCCCGTTCAGTATGGTACAGAGTGCCTCCGCTAATGTATCGGTCGCCCCCCCCCCTTCCTGCCGCTCCCCCGACGTGCGGCCGCCCGTTCAGTATGGTACAGAGTGCCTCCGCTAATGTATCGGTCGCCCCCCCCCCCTTCCTGCCGCTCCCCTGACGTGCGGCCGCCCGTTCAGTATGGTACAGAGTGCCTCCGCTAATGTATCGGTCGCCCCCCCCCCTTCCTGCCGCTCCCCTGACGTGCGGCCGCCCGTTCAGTATGGTACAGAGTGCCTCCGCTAATGTATCGGTCGCCCCCCCCTTCCTGCCGCTCCCCTGACGTGCGGCCGCCCGTTCAGTATGGTACAGAGTGCCTCCGCTAATGTATCGGTCGCCCCCCCCCCTTCCTGCCGCTCCCCTGACGTGCGGCCGCCCGTTCAGTATGGTACAGAGTGCCTCCGCTAATGTATCGGTCGCCCCCCCCCCTTCCTGCCGCTCCCCTGACGTGCGGCCGCCCGTTCAGTATGTTACAGAGTGCCTCCGCTAATGTATCGGTCGCCCCCCCCTTCCTGCCGCTCCCCTGACGTGCGGCCGCCCGTTCAGTATGTTACAGAGTGCCTCCGCTAATGTATCGGTCGCCCCCCCCCTTCCTGCCGCTCCCCTGACGTGCGGCCGCCCGTTCAGTATGTTACAGAGTGCCTCCGCTAATGTATCGGTCGCCCCCCCCTTCCTGCCGCTCCCCTGACGTGCGGCCGCCCGTTCAGTATGTTACAGAGTGCCTCCGCTAATGTATCGGTCGTCCCCCTTCCTGCCGCTCCCCTGACGTGCGGCCGCCCGTTCAGTATGGTACAGAGTGCCTCCGCTAATGTATCGGTCGCCCCCCCCCTTCCTGCCGCTCCCCTGACGTGCGGCCGCCCGTTCAGTATGTTAAAGAGTGCCTCCGCTAATGTATCGGTCGCCCCCCCCTTCCTGCGGCTCCCCTGACGTGCGGCCGCCCGTTCAGTATGGTACAGAGTGCCTCCGCTAATGTATCGGTCGCCCCCCCTTCCTGCCGCTCCCCTGACGTGCGGCCGCCCGTTCAGTATGTTACAGAGTGCCTCCGCTAATGTATCGGTCGCCCCCCCCCCTTCCTGCCGCTCCCCTGACGTGCGGCCGCCCGTTCAGTATGTTACAGAGTGCCTCCGCTAATGTATCGGTCGCCCCCCCTTCCTGCCGCTCCCCTGACGTGCGGCCGCCCGTTCAGTATGTTACAGAGTGCCTCCGCTAATGTATCGGTCGCCCCCCCCCCCTCCTGCCGCTCCCCTGACGTGCGGCCGCCCGTTCAGTATGTTACAGAGTGCCTCCGCTAATGTATCGGTCGCCCCCCCCCCCTTCCTGCCGCTCCCCTGACGTGCGGCCGCCCGTTCAGTATGGTACAGAGTGCCTCCGCTAATGTATCGGTCGCCCCCCCTTCCTGCCGCTCCCCTGACGTGCGGCCGCCCGTTCAGTATGTTACAGAGTGCCTCCGCTAATGTATCGGTCGCCCCCCCCTTCCTGCCGCTCCCCTGACGTGCGGCCGCCCGTTCAGTATGTTACAGAGTGCCTCCGCTAATGTATCGGTCGCCCCCCCCCTTCCTGCCGCTCCCCTGACGTGCGGCCGCCCGTTCAGTATGTTACAGAGTGCCTCCGCTAATGTATCGGTCGCCCCCCCCCCCTTCCTGCCGCTCCCCTGACGTGCGGCCGCCCGTTCAGTATGGTACAGAGTGCCTCCGCTAATGTATCGGTCGCCCCCCCCCCCCCCCCACTTCCTGCCGCTCCCCTGACGTGCGGCCGCCCGTTCAGTATGTTACAGAGTGCCTCCGCTAATGTATCGGTCGCCCCCCCCTCCCCCTTCCTGCCGCTCCCCTGACGTGCGGCCGCCCGTTCAGTATGTTACAGAGTGCCTCCGCTAATGTATCGGTCGCCCCCCCCTCCCCCTTCCTGCCGCTCCCCTGACGTGCGGCCGCCCGTTCAGTATGGTACAGAGTGCCTCCGCTAATGTATCGGTCGCCCCCCCCTTCCTGCCGCTCCCCTGACGTGCGGCCGCCCGTTCAGTATGGTACAGAGTGCCTCCGCTAATGTATCGGTCGCCCCCCCCCCTTCCTGCCGCTCCCCTGACGTGCGGCCGCCCGTTCAGTATGGTACAGAGTGCCTCCGCTAATGTATCGGTCGCCCCCCCCCCTTCCTGCCGCTCCCCTGACGTGCGGCCGCCCGTTCAGTATGTTACAGAGTGCCTCCGCTAATGTATCGGTCGCCCCCCCCTTCCTGCCGCTCCCCTGACGTGCGGCCGCCCGTTCAGTATGTTACAGAGTGCCTCCGCTAATGTATCGGTCGCCCCCCCCTTCCTGCCGCTCCCCTGACGTGCGGCCGCCCGTTCAGTATGTTACAGAGTGCCTCCGCTAATGTATCGGTCGCCCCCCCCCCTTCCTGCCGCTCCCCTGACGTGCGGCCGCCCGTTCAGTATGGTACAGAGTGCCTCCGCTAATGTATCGGTCGCCCCCCCCCTTCCTGCCGCTCCCCTGACGTGCGGCCGCCCGTTCAGTATGTTACAGAGTGCCTCCGCTAATGTATCGGTCGCCCCCCCCCTTCCTGCCGCTCCCCTGACGTGCGGCCGCCCGTTCAGTATGGTACAGAGTGCCTCCGCTAATGTATCGGTCGCCCCCCCCCTTCCTGCCGCTCCCCTGACGTGCGGCCGCCCGTTCAGTATGTTACAGAGTGCCTCCGCTAATGTATCGGTCGCCCCCCCCCTTCCTGCCGCTCCCCTGACGTGCGGCCGCCCGTTCAGTATGGTACAGAGTGCCTCCGCTAATGTATCGGTCGCCCCCCTCCCCTTCCTGCCGCTCCCCTGACGTGCGGCCGCCCGTTCAGTATGGTACAGAGTGCCTCCGCTAATGTATCGGTCGCCCCCCCCTTCCTGCCGCTCCCCTGACGTGCGGCCGCCCGTTCAGTATGGTACAGAGTGCCTCCGCTAATGTATCGGTCGCCCCCCCCCCTTCCTGCCGCTCCCCTGACGTGCGGCCGCCCGTTCAGTATGTTACAGAGTGCCTCCGCTAATGTATCGGTCGCCCCCCCCTTCCTGCCGCTCCCCTGACGTGCGGCCGCCCGTTCAGTATGTTACAGAGTGCCTCCGCTAATGTATCGGTCGCCCCCCCTTCCTGCCGCTCCCCTGACGTGCGGCCGCCCGTTCAGTATGTTACAGAGTGCCTCCGCTAATGTATCGGTCGCCCCCCCCCCCTTCCTGCCGCTCCCCTGACGTGCGGCCGCCCGTTCAGTATGGTACAGAGTGCCTCCGCTAATGTATCGGTCGCCCCCCCTTCCTGCGGCTCCCCTGACGTGCGGCCGCCCGTTCAGTATGTTACAGAGTGCCTCCGCTAATGTATCGGTCGCCCCCCCCTTCCTGCCGCTCCCCTGACGTGCGGCCGCCCGTTCAGTATGTTACAGAGTGCCTCCGCTAATGTATCGGTCGCCCCCCCCCCTTCCTGCCGCTCCCCTGACGTGCGGCCGCCCGTTCAGTATGTTACAGAGTGCCTCCGCTAATGTATCGGTCGCCCCCCCCTTCCTGCCGCTCCCCTGACGTGCGGCCGCCCGTTCAGTATGTTACAGAGTGCCTCCGCTAATGTATCGGTCGCCCCCCCCTTCCTGCCGCTCCCCTGACGTGCGGCCGCCCGTTCAGTATGTTACAGAGTGCCTCCGCTAATGTATCGGTCGCCCCCCCCTTCCTGCCGCTCCCCTGACGTGCGGCCGCCCGTTCAGTATGTTACAGAGTGCCTCCGCTAATGTATCGGTCGCCCCCCCCTTCCTGCCGCTCCCCTGACGTGCGGCCGCCCGTTCAGTATGTTACAGAGTGCCTCCGCTAATGTATCGGTCGCCCCCCCCCCTTCCTGCCGCTCCCCTGACGTGCGGCCGCCCGTTCAGTATGTTACAGAGTGCCTCCGCTAATGTATCGGTCGCCCCCTCCCCCTCCCCTCCCCCTCCTGCGGCTCCCCTGACGTGCGGTGACCGGCAGTGAGCACCCTTCTCACCTGACCACGATCTCCGGGGCGTTGACGGTGCGCTCCCTGTCGCGGTGCAGTTCCGTGGTGGCCAGGCCGAGGTCGTCCACCCTGGCCAGCAGCACGTCCTCACGCACGTGCGTCACCAGCACTCGCAGCAGGGCAGAGAGCATGCCGCCCCAGCGCTGCATGTCGGACACGGACGACTGCAAGCACACAGAACATCAGCAATCACGTGCGCATGATCGTGCAAGGATATAGTCACAAGTATGTGACGACAGCATCGTCAGGAAGAAACAGGAAGAAACGAGACAAGCTGTTATCAGCGCACTTCATACAGTGAAACAACAAAATAACTTTTGTTGAGACAACTTTACCCTGAACCGTCCTAACGGAGCAACTATGCATGTTCAGCAAAGTTTAATCCTTAACGTACGTACTGAAGTTCGCTCCCATCGGATTTACGCAAAGCGTAATCGAAGCATCACACCAGCGAGCACCTCAGTGAAGACAGACGTTTCTTTCGAAGACCGCCAGACGCCGCCTTGCCAGACAGACCGCTGCGGTCGGACCTCACTCACCACTCCGACTGGCTGCCGCAGCAAGCCGGACAGCAGGTCCTCAGTCGGCCGCAGGGCGCGGGGGCACAGAGAAGCCAGCAGCCGGTGCAGCGCCGCCAGAGCCTCGGCCGAGTCCAGACGGACGTGCAGATGCAGCAGCGGCGGCAGCAGGGCGTCCAGCACGGCCCGGGAGGTGAGCCGCCACCGCTCCTCCCCGTCCCGCCGCGACTCACACACGGCCAGCGAGACCAGCTCCAGAACCTGTCACGGAAAGGCAGGTCAGATCAGCTCCAGAACCTGTCAGGGAAAGGCAGGTCAGATCTGGTCACACACGGCCAGCGAGACCAGCTCCAGAACCTGTCAGGGAAAGGCAGGTCAGATCACACACGGCCAGAGAGACCAGCTCCAGAACCTGTCAGGGAAAGGCAGGTCAGATCACACACCGCCAGAGAGACCAGCTCCAGAACCTGTCAGGGAAAGGCAGGTCAGATCACACACCGCCAGAGACCAGCTCCAGAACCTGTCAGGAAAAGGCAGGTCAGATCTGGTCCCACACGCCCAGAGACCAGCTCCAGAACCTGTCAGGGAAAGGCAGGTCAGACCAGCTCCAGAACCTGTTAGGGAAAGGCAGGTCAGATCTGGTCACGCACAGCCAGAGAGACCAGCTCCAGAACCTGTCAGGGAAAGGCAGGTCAGATCTGGTCCCACACGCCCAGAGACCAGCTCCAGAACCTGTCAGGGAAAGGCAGGTCAGACCAGCTCCAGAACCTGTCAGGGAAAGGCAGGTCAGATCTGGTCACGCACAGCCAGAGAGACCGGCTCCAGAACCTGTCAGGGAAAGGCAGGTCAGATCTGGTCCCACACGCCCAGCGACCAGCTCCAGAACCTGTCAGGGAAAGGCAGGTCAGACCAGCTCCAGAACCTGTCAGGGAAAGGCAGGTCAGACCAGCTCCAGAACCTGTCAGGGAAAGGCAGGTCAGATCTGGGCAGATCAAGCCAGGTCATGCCAGGTCAGGTCAGGTGAGATCACACACGGTCAGGTCAGGTCCGGTCAGATACAAAATAGTTTGGGGTGCCCTGCTTAATGAAAGGGTAAATGTGTTTTACTTTCTCGAACAATTTAATGAGGTCTCTCAAGAATCCGAAATGAGGACAGCAAACCTATTCATGCAGTAAAAAAACGCCAAGTACGCCCACCAACAGCCCCTGATAACTGACCTCGGGGTACTGTATGAGGCGGAGCAGCATGCTGAGCAACACCTCCTTCTGCGCCTCCAGTTCCTTGACGTCTTGAACGGAGGGACGTGCCGACACAAACAGGTCCTCCACGATTGGACGGAACGCCGGCAGCGCTGCGGGCGGAGCAGGTCACAGGTCAGGTCACGGGGCAGATCACAATGCAGGACATAAGTTAGGTCACAGGTTAGGTTACAGGGCGGGTCATGGGTCAGACAGGCCAGCACGTTAGATTACAAGACATTCTGATCAGATCATCCGGCAACATCGCCTGTCAGACATCACACCTGTCACTTCTCACACGTCACATCCAAACAACACTGTCACTTCTCACACGTCACACTACAGCCAAACAACACTGTCACTTCTCACACGTCACATCCAAACAACACTGTCACTTCTCACACGTCACACGTCACATCCAAACAACACTGTCACTTCTCACACGTAACACTACATCCAAACAACACTGTCACTTCTCACACGTCACATCCAAACAACACTGTCACTTATCACACGTAACACTACATCCAAACAACACTGTCACTTCTCACACGTCACATCCAAACAACACTGTCACTTCTCACACGTCACACTACAGCCAAACAACACTGTCACTTCTCACACGTCACATCCAAACAACACTGTCACTTCTCACACGTCACACGTCACATCCAAACAACACTGTCACTTCCCACACGTCACACTACATCCAAACAACACTGTCACTTCTCACACGTTACACTACATACAAACAACACTGTCACTTCTCACACGTCACATCCAAACAACACTGTCACTTCTCACACGTCACACTACATCCAAACAACACTGTCACTTCTCACACGTCACACGTCACATCCAAACAACACTGTCACTTCTCACACGTCACACTACATCCAAACAACACTATCACTTCCCACACGTCACACTACATCCAAACAACACTGTCACTTCTCACACGTCACACTACATACAAACAACACTGTCACTTCTCACACGTCACATCCAAACAACACTGCCACTTCTCACACGTCACACTACATCCAAACAACACTGTCACTTCTCACACGTCACACTACATCCGAACAACACTGTCACTTCTCACACGTCACACTACATCCAAACAACACTCACTTCTCACACGTCACACTACATCCAAACAACACTGTCACTTCTCATACGTCACACGTCACATCCAAACAACACTGTCACTTTTCACACGTCACACTACATCCAAACAACACTGTCACTTCTCACACGTCACACTACATCCAAACAACACTGTCACTTCTCACACGTCACATCCAAACAACACTGTCACTTCTCACACGTCACACTACATCCAAACACTGTCACTTATCACACGTCACACGTCACATCCAGACAACACTGTCACTTCTCACACGTCACACTACATCCAAACAACACTGTCACTTCTCACACATCACACTACATCCAAACAACACTGCCACTTCTAACACGTCACATCCAAACAACACTGTCACTTCTCACATGTCACACTACATCCAAACAACACTGTCACTTCTCACACGTCACACGTCACATCCAAACAACACTGTCACTTCTCACACGTCACACGTCACATCCAAACAACACTGTCACTTCTTACACGTCACAATACATCCAAACAACACTGTCACTTCTCACACGTCACACGTCACATCCAAACAACACTGTCACTTCTCACACGTCACACTACATCCAAACAACAATGTCACTTCCCACACTTCACACTACATCCAAACAACACTGTCACTTCAAACACGTCACACTACATCCAAACAACACTGTCACTTCTAACACGTCACACTACATCCAAACAACACTGTCACTTCTCACACGTCACATCCAAACAACACTGTCACTTCTCACACGTCACACGTCACATCCAAACAACACTGTCACTTCTTACACGTCACACTACATCCAAACAACACTGTCACTTCTCACACGTCACACTACATCCAAACAACACTGCCACTTCTCACACGTCACATCCAAACAACACTGTCACTTCTCACACGTCACACTACATCCAAACAACACTGTCACTTCTCACACGTCACACTACATCCAAACAACACTGTCACTTCTCACACGTCACATCCAAACAACACTGTCACTTCCCACACGTCACACTACATCCAAACAACACTGCCACTTCTCACACGTCACACTACATCCAAACAACACCGTCACTTCTCACACGTCACATCCAAACAACACTGTCACTTCTCACACGTCACACGTCACATCCAAACAGCACTGTCACTTCTCACACGTCACACTACATCCAAACAACACTGTCACTTCTCACACGTCACACGTCACATCTAAACAACACTGTCACTTCTCACACGTCACATCCAAACAGCACTGTCACTTCTCACACGTCACACGTCACATCTAAACAACACTGTCACTTCTCACACGTCACACGTCACATCCAAACAGCACTGTCACTTCTCACACGTCACATCCACACAACACTGTCACTTCTCACACGTCACACTACATCCAAACAACACTGTCAGTCACACTACATCCAAACAACACTGTCACTTCAAACACGTCACACTACATCCAAACAACACTGTCACTTCTCACACGTCACACTATATCCAAACAACACTGTCACTTCTCACACGTCACACGTCACATCCAGACAACACTGTCACTTTTCACACGTCACACTACATCCAAACAACACTGTCACTTCTCACACTACATCCAAACAACACTGTCACTTCTCACACGTCCCACGTCACATCCAAACAACACTGTCACTTCTCACACGTCACATCCAAACAACACTGTCACTTCTCACACGTCACACGTCACATTGGCACTGTCACTTCTCACACGTCACATCCAAACAACACTGTCACTTCTCACACGTCACATCCAAACAACACTGTCACTTCTCACACGTCACACTACATCCAAACAACACTGTCACTTCTCACACGTCACATCCAAACAACACTGCCACTTCTCACACGTCACACTACATCCAAACAACACTGTCACTTCTCACACGTCACGTCACATCTAAACAACACTGTCACTTCTCACACGTCACATCCAAACAGCACTGTCACTTCTCACACGTCACATCTAAACAACACTGTCACTTCTCACACGTCACACGTCACATCCAAACAGCACTGTCACTTCTCACACGTCACATCCAAACAACACTGCCACTTCTCACACGTCACATCCAAACAACACTGTCACTTCTCACACGTCACACGTCACATCCAAACAACACTGTCACTTCTCACACGTCACACTACACTGTCACTTCTCACACGTCACATCCAAACAACACTGTCACTTCGCACACGTCACACTACATCCAAACAACACTGTCACTTCTCACACGTCACATCCAAACAACACTGTCACTTCCCACACGTCACACTACATCCAAACAACACTGTCACTTCCCACACGTCACACTACATCCAAACAACGCTGTCACTTCTTACACGTCACACTACATCCAAACAACACTGTCACTTCTCACACTACATCCAAACAACACTGTCACTTCTCACACGTCACACGTCACATCCAAACAACACTCACTTCTCACACGTCACACGTCACATCCAAACAACACTGTTACTTCTCACACGTCACATCCAAACAACACTGTCACTTCTCACACGTCACACTACATCCAAACAACACTGTCACTTCTCACACGGCACACTACATCCAAACAACACTGTCACTTCTCACACGTCACATCCAAACAACACTGTCACTTCTCACACGTCGCACTACATCCAAACAACACTGTCACTTCTCACACGTCACACTACATCCAAACAACACTGTCACTTCTCACACGTCACACTACATCCAAACAACACTGCCACTTCTCACATGTCACATCCAAACAACACTGTCACTTCTCACACGTCACACTACATCCAAACAACACTGTCACTTCTCACACGTCACACTACATCCAAACAACACTGTCACTTCTCACACGTCACACTACATCCAAACAACACTGTCACTTCTCACACGTCACGTCACATCCAAACAACACTGTCACTTCTCACACGTCACACTACACCCAAACAACACTGTCACTTCTCACACGTCACACTACATCCAAACAACACTGTCACTTCTAACACGTCACACTACATCCAAACAACACTGCCACTTCTCACACGTCACATCCAAACAACACTGTCACTTCTCACACGTCACATCCATACAACAATAATTTTAATGGAACCCTACCGTTCAGATAGTCCTAGTAGCTTGATCACAACTGGGAAATTATCAAGATCGACAAGGATGAAGCAAAGAAGAAATCCTATAAAACTGAACTGTGTTGCCCGGAGTCTGTCCGCTCTGTAACATACCGTACGTCTCCGGCGGCTGACCGCTAGCTATGAGGCCGTCACACAGCTGGATGACCTTCGGGATCGACACGATCGTCTTGGAGTGGTACCTCTCGTACGACAGCACCACGAGAAAGCGGAAGATGGCTGGGATCACCTGGTTACCCTCCCTGCCGAACGGACACACCGAGTCATACATCACACAAGATGGCAGGCGGTGATCTGTAAGGATAGACTCCTGCAGATTATCCGCAAAAGTGCACCCTCGTTCCAGTCGTGCGCATGATACATGGTAAACGGGGTAATATTAGATACAAGCGCACTTGGCTTCTTATTTACCAAGCAATCACTTCCATATCGTATGTTTGGCATTGCAGCACTATTATTTTTTCAACTAAAGCGATCAAATGAATACACAAAAAGGCCGATACAAATAGGAGACAGTCTACTAAATCATTTGTGCGGCTCGGATGAGTCGCTATCTCGAAACGCGTGGCGACACAACGGAGTGAAGTCAGCCTGCTCTCACTTCCTCTCTCCCTTCATCACACTCACTTCCTCTCTCCCTTCATCACACTCGCTTCATCTCTCCCTTCATCACACTCACTTCGTCTCTCCCTTCATCACACTCACTTCATCTGTCCCTCCTCGACGTACTCCAGCTGCTTGATGACGTAGCCGATGAAGATCTGGTCTGAGTCGAGCAGGCAGTAGTTGACGCGCAGCTGGACCAGCTGGATCAGTAGCCAGAGGACCTGGCTCTGCACCTCCGGGTCGCTGGTCACTGTGTATAGCTGCAGAGACAGGCACAGACACACCGAAGTAAGTGTGACGAGACAGCTGCGATTGGAGTACAATCAAGACCCGTGCAAAACCCGAAGTTGCAGGAGAGCTGGCGGTGATCTTAATTATTATACTCAACCCGTTTGTGTCGCCATGGGGCGTTGAGTGTAACTTTTAGTACACGAAACACTGGTGCTTTTACAAACTGGATTACAATAGTTATTCCCACCCTCGACACATTCCGGCTCGTATCGTAATTCAGCAATAGCCAGCCACGAGCCGGCCTGTCGCGCTCAGTCCACTTCCCACCCACCTTGAGCGCCTTAATGACGGACGGCTCAAAGACGCGGATGTAGGAGGCCAGGGCCTGTTTGTCCGCGCCACGAGACGGGGTCAGTCCGGGCCTGCGACTTTCGTACTCTGGGCGGGGCGGCGCCGACCTGCAGCAGTACATACAGACAAACAGACACACATACAACGTCAGCCCGGGCCTGCGACTGTTGTACTCCGGGCGGGGCGGCGCCGACCTGCAGCAGTACACAAGCAAATACAACCTCTGTTTTACTCATGCATGTACATTTTCGTAATGATGTATTACGTTATTCCCTTGACTTTCACCTCGCCACCTGTTATCAGACCTACCCTAACCAGCAGAGAATGACGGACGCAGTCTACCATAAGGAGGACACAAACACACCACTCCAAACCAGCCGACTCGCCG
>JAXIVJ010002715.1:0-65000 GCA_036785665.1 Chirona hameri | reverse complement strand
AGCATGTTTCAGTTCTCGTTATTAGATAGTGATGTGGCGTGTGTCTAGCATGTTTCAGTTCTCGTTATTAGATAGTGATATGGCGTGTGTCTAGCATGTTACAGTTCTCGTTATTAGATAGTGATATGGCGTGTGTCTAGCATGTTACAGTTCTCGTTATTAGATAGTGATGTGGCGTGTGTCTAGCATGTTTCAGTTCTCGTTATTAGATAGTGATGCGGCGTGTGTCTAGCATGTTTCAGTTCTCGTTATTAGATAGTGATATGGCGTGTGTCTAGCATGTTTCAGTTCTCGTTATTAGATAGTGATGTGGCGTGTGTCTAGCATGTTTCAGTTCTCGTTATTAGATAGTGATGTGGTGTGTGTTTCAGTTCTTGTTTCAGTTCTCGTTATTAGATAGTGATATGGCGTGTGTCTAGCATGTTTCAGTTCTCGTTATTAGATAGTGATGTGGTGTGTGTTTCAGTTCTTGTTTCAGTTCTCGTTATTAGATAGTGATGTGGCGTGTGTCTAGCATGTTTCAGTTCTCGTTATTAGATAGTGATGTAGCGTGTGTCTAGCATGTTTCAGTTCTCGTTATTAGATAGTGATGTTGCGTGTGTCTAGCATGTTACAGTTCTCGTTATTAGATAGTGATGCGGCGTGTGTCTAGCATGTTTCAGTTCTCGTTATTAGATAGTGATATGGCGTGTATCTAGCATGTTTCAGTTCTCGTTATTAGATAGTGATGTGGCGTGTGTCTAGCATGTTTCAGTTCTCGTTATTAGATAGTGATGTGGCGTGTGTCTAGCATGTTTCAGTTCTCGTTATTAGATAGTGATGTGGCGTGTGTCTAGCATGTTTCAGTTCTCGTTATTAGATAGTGATGTGGCGTGTGTCTAGCATGTTTCAGTTCTCGTTATTAGATAGTGATGTGGTGTGTGTCTAGCATGTTTCAGTTCTCGTTATTAGATAGTGATGTGGCGTGTGTCTAGCATGTTTCAGTTCTCGTTATTAGATAGTGATATGGCGTGTGTCTAGCATGTTTCAGTTCTCGTTATTAGATAGTGATGTGGCGTGTGTCTAGCATGTTTCAGTTCTCGTTATTAGATAGTGATGTGGCGTGTGTCTAGCATGTTTCAGTTCTCGTTATTAGATAGTGATATGGCGTGTGTCTAGCATGTTTCAGTTCTCGTTATTAGATAGTGATGTGGTGTGCCTAGCATGTTTCAGTCTCGTTATTAGATAGTGATGTGGCGTGTGTCTAGCATGTTACAGTTCTCGTTATTAGATAGTGATATGGCGTGTGTCTAGCATGTTTCAGTTCTCGTTATTAGATAGTGATGTGGTGTGCCTAGCATGTTTCAGTCTCGTTATTAGATAGTGATGTGGCGTGTGTCTAGCATGTTTCAGTTCTCGTTATTAGATAGTGATATGGCGTGTGTCTAGCATGTTTCAGTTCTCGTTATTAGATAGTGATGTGGTGTGCCTAGCATGTTTCAGTCTCGTTATTAGATAGTGATGTGGCGTGTGTCTAGCATGTTTCAGTTCTCGTTATTAGATAGTGATATGGCGTGTATCTAGCATGTTTCAGTTCTCGTTATTAGATAGTGATATGGCGTGTGTCTAGCATGTTTCAGTTCTCGTTATTAGATAGTGATGTGGTGTGCCTAGCATGTTTCAGTCTCGTTATTAGATAGTGATGTGGCGTGTGTCTAGCATGTTACAGTTCTCGTTATTAGATAGTGATATGGCGTGTGTCTAGCATGTTTCAGTTCTCGTTATTAGATAGTGATGTGGTGTGCCTAGCATGTTTCAGTCTCGTTATTAGATAGTGATGTGGCGTGTGTCTAGCATGTTTCAGTTCTCGTTATTAGATAGTGATATGGCGTGTGTCTAGCATGTTTCAGTTCTCGTTATTAGATAGTGATGTGGTGTGCCTAGCATGTTTCAGTCTCGTTATTAGATAGTGATGTGGCGTGTGTCTAGCATGTTTCAGTTCTCGTTATTAGATAGTGATATGGCGTGTGTCTAGCATGTTTCAGTTCTCGTTATTAGATAGTGATATGGCGTGTGTCTAGCATGTTTCAGTTCTCGTTATTAGATAGTGATGTGGCGTGTGTCTAGCATGTTTCAGTTCTCGTTATTAGATAGTGATATGGCGTGTATCTAGCATGTTTCAGTTCTCGTTATTAGATAGTGATGTGGCGTGTGTCTAGCATGTTTCAGTTCTCGTTATTAGATAGTGATATGGCGTGTGTCTAGCATGTTACAGTTCTCGTTATTAGATAGTGATATGGCGTGTGTCTAGCATGTTACAGTTCTCGTTATTAGATAGTGATGTGGCGTGTGTCTAGCATGTTTCAGTTCTCGTTATTAGATAGTGATATGGCGTGTGTCTAGCATGTTTCAGTTCTCGTTATTAGATAGTGATGTGGCGTGTGTCTAGCATGTTTCAGTTCTCGTTATTAGATAGTGATATGGCGTGTGTCTAGCATGTTACAGTTCTCGTTATTAGATAGTGATATGGCGTGTGTCTAGCATGTTACAGTTCTCGTTATTAGATAGTGATGTGGCGTGTGTCTAGCATGTTTCAGTTCTCGTTATTAGATAGTGATATGGCGTGTGTCTAGCATGTTACAGTTCTCGTTATTAGATAGTGATATGGCGTGTGTCTAGCATGTTACAGTTCTCGTTATTAGATAGTGATGTGGCGTGTGTCTAGCATGTTTCAGTTCTCGTTATTAGATAGTGATATGGCGTGTGTCTAGCATGTTTCAGTTCTCGTTATTAGATAGTGATGTGGCGTGTGTCTAGCATGTTTCAGTTCTCGTTATTAGATAGTGATATGGCGTGTGTCTAGCATGTTACAGTTCTCGTTATTAGATAGTGATATGGCGTGTGTCTAGCATGTTACAGTTCTCGTTATTAGATAGTGATGTGGCGTGTGTCTAGCATGTTTCAGTTCTCGTTATTAGATAGTGATGCGGCGTGTGTCTAGCATGTTTCAGTTCTCGTTATTAGATAGTGATATGGCGTGTGTCTAGCATGTTTCAGTTCTCGTTATTAGATAGTGATGTGGCGTGTGTCTAGCATGTTTCAGTTCTCGTTATTAGATAGTGATGTGGTGTGTGTTTCAGTTCTTGTTTCAGTTCTCGTTATTAGATAGTGATATGGCGTGTGTCTAGCATGTTTCAGTTCTCGTTATTAGATAGTGATGTGGTGTGTGTTTCAGTTCTTGTTTCAGTTCTCGTTATTAGATAGTGATGTGGCGTGTGTCTAGCATGTTTCAGTTCTCGTTATTAGATAGTGATGTAGCGTGTGTCTAGCATGTTTCAGTTCTCGTTATTAGATAGTGATGTTGCGTGTGTCTAGCATGTTACAGTTCTCGTTATTAGATAGTGATGCGGCGTGTGTCTAGCATGTTTCAGTTCTCGTTATTAGATAGTGATATGGCGTGTATCTAGCATGTTTCAGTTCTCGTTATTAGATAGTGATATGGCGTGTGTCTAGCATGTTTCAGTTCTCGTTATTAGATAGTGATATGGCGTGTGTCTAGCATGTTTCAGTTCTCGTTATTAGATAGTGATGTGGCGTGTGTCTAGCATGTTTCAGTTCTCGTTATTAGATAGTGATGTGGCGTGTGTCTAGCATGTTTCAGTTCTCGTTATTAGATAGTGATATGGCGTGTATCTAGCATGTTTCAGTTCTCGTTATTAGATAGTGATGTGGCGTGTGTCTAGCATGTTTCAGTTCTCGTTATTAGATAGTGATGTGGCGTGTGTCTAGCATGTTTCAGCCTCGTTATTAGATAGTGATATGGCGTGTGTCTAGCATGTTTCAGTTCTCGTTATTAGATAGTGATGTGGTGTGTCTAGCATGTTTCAGTCTCGTTATTAGATAGTGATATGGCGTGTGTCTAGCATGTTTTAGTTCTCGTTATTGGATAGTGATATGGCGAGTGTCAAGCATGTTTCAGTTCTCAACAAGCATCATTGTACCTTTATATACCATCTTACTATCCCCCACAAAAGCAAATGTGGTCCATAACTCAACGGTTTTGAGCTCTTTGGCCACCCCCTAAAGGTGCGTGAATTTGGAAACCAATGATTGACTGAGCTTACCGAGAATCTGATAGCCCTGGGCCCGTATATCTTGGGCCCGTATATTTTGTCATGTGATTTTCTGAAACATGGCACTTCTCACTTCCCTCGAAAATGACAGAATAAGACTGATCAGCGAACGGGGGCTGTTGTTCACGAACATTGCAACCAGGGCTGCAGAGTCGACATAATTTTAGCAACTCAGACTCAGACTCAAACTCCGGCATGAACAAAAATCGACTCCGACTCCGGCTCCGGCTCCAACTCCGGCTCCGGCTCCAACTCATAACTCCGACTCCGGCCTTTATCCGTTCTCCAGTCACATGCTAGAAAGCAATGTCTCCATTGTCATCTATGTTTTTCCGTTTGTCTTTATTCTTAACAGTATGGAGAACAATGTTACGCCGCCCGAGCACGGGCGCGGCGTGCCGACCGCGCGTCCAACCCAGTCGCGCTCGCCTGCATTCGGCGGAACCCGCGAAACGGGCACCGAGCGGCGAGCGCAGCCAGGCACCGCCGGCACAGCTCGCAGCAGCTGGGCTTCAGCCCCAGCTCGTTCCAGCTCGTCTTCGCTGGAGTCGCTGCTGCTCCCGGATCCTGCGCTGTCTTACAGCTGGCCAATCAGTGCGCCGCTCTTCGCGGACTCGCCTCCGGCAACCAAGTCAGGGGTGTGGATTTGAGATTTCCAAAAATAAATGGGGTGCTCAAGGGCGGATGTAAGGGGGGGGGGGGGCATCGTGTCATGCCCCTAAACGACTGAAATCGACCGAAAATTTGCATCTTTTATGATTTTAAAGGAAATCTTTACAACTTTTACAAAGTCAAGTTTGTTTTAAGCATAGTGCAATGCACAAGCGAGCTAGATCCGTTGCGGTCGTGCCACAGCCCCTGGCCAGTGTTTTGCTCAGCACTTCAAAACTCACAGGACGCAATGAAGCCATAAGTACAGGCACCCGCAGTTACTATGGTACACACTAGTGATGTAAATCGGAGTCCAAATATTATATATATCTTATTCATTCGAATCATACCATGGTGACCAGATTACCTAAGTCAAATTCAAAATTTGACCTCATGTCCAGGTAATTTAAGGCCATGTGGTGAACCAGGTATGTCGTGCTGCGTAATGTCGGACGCGTCTCGACGAGACATACACAGTGGTGCCGGTCTCACGTTCTATCTTCATTTTATGCTATCAAGAGTTATTGGCAAAGAAGTGCTGGTCACCTCAGATGACCTCACTCGATCTTGTAGGGTCACTGAGCAATAATTGTACTTGGGTCATCAAGAATTAGCTATAATAACATAATCTTTAATACAAATAAAACAAAATTATGATCTAATGCGCATCCTGATACGAGATGAAACAAATCGTTGACTTATAATGGGAAGGACACGAAGCTGATATGACCTTAGGTCACCGATATACAAACACAAAACCGAGATAGCAGGATCGTAGGTATTGGCTTGAGGCTCATAGGTATTGGCAGTGGCTTGATTATACGTCCTGTGAGTTTTTGAAGTGCTCAGCCAAACACTGTGGCACGACCACACAGGATGGTTGTGGCACGACCATACAGGATCTAGCTCGCTTTTGCATTAACTATGTTAAAAACTATCTCGACTTTGTAAAAGTTGTTTATATTTACTTAAAAATCAGAAAAGATGCCAATTTTCGGTCGATTTCAGTCTTTTAGGGGCATGGCACGATTCACCCTTGAGCACCCCCAATTGTTTGGAAATCCACACCCCTGACTGGTAGATTTGGTTGCCGGAGACGAGGCGGCGAAGAGCGGCGCACTGCTTGGCCAGCTGTAAGACAGCGCAGGATCCGGGGGCAGCAGCGGCTCCAGCGAAGACGAGCCGGAACAAGCTGGGGCTGAAGCCCAGCTGCTGCGAGCTGTGCCGGCGGTGTCTGGCTGCGCTCGCCGCTCGGTGCCCGTTTCGCGGGTTCCGCCACCTGCAGGCGAGCGCGACTGGGCTGGACGCGCGGCCGGCACGCCGCGCTCGTGCTCGGACGGCGCAGCATTGTTCTCCATACTGTTAAGAATAAAGACAAACGGAAACAAAGATGGCATTGCAGATATTGCTTTCTAGCATGCGGCTGGAGAAAAGATATAGGTCGGAGTCGGAGTTGGAGCTGGAGTCGGAGTCGATTTTTTTCAGGCCGGAGTCGGGGTTCCTAAAATTATGTCGTCTCCGCAGCCCTGCTCACAAGCAGTTCTCCCATCGGAGCTGACAGGGTGACGCTTTTACGCCTATACAGGACGGGCTCGTGTTGCCAATTATCGAATATGGTTCGATAGTTTATGCAGGTGCCAGCGCTCCAACTTTAGGCAAACTGGATGTACAACAAAATGCTTTTCTTAGAGTAGCTTTAGGTGCTATGCGAACTTCTCCCGTCGCTTCTCTCCAGATTGACGCTGGCGTCCTGCAGCCCTCCATGTGCGCCGTGTGGAGCAAACTCTCCGCTATGCGAACTTCTCCCGTCGCTTCTCTCCAGATTGACGCTGGCGTCCTGCAGCCCTCCATGTGCGCCGGGTGGAGCAAACTCTCCGCTATGCGAACTTCTCCCGTCGCTTCTCTCCAGATTGACGCTGGCGTCCTGCAGCCCTCCATGTGCGCCGGGTGGAGCAAACTATCCGCTATGCGAACTTCTCCCGTCGCTTCTCTCCAGATTGACGCTGGCGTCCTGCAGCCCTCCATGTGCGCCGTGTGGAGCAAACTCTCCGCTATGCGAACTTCTCCCGTCGCTTCTCTCCAGATTGACGCTGGCGTCCTGCAGCCCTCCATGTGCGCCGTGTGGAGCAAACTCTCCGCTATGCGAACTCCTCCCGTCGCTTCTCTCCAGATTGACGCTGGCGTCCTGCAGCCCTCCATGTGCGCCGTGTGGAGCAAACTCTCCGCTATGCGAACTTCTCCCGTCGCTTCTCTCCAGATTGACGCTGGCGTCCTGCAGCCCTCCATGTGCGCCGGGTGGAGCAAACTCTCCGCTATGCGAACTTCTCCCGTCGCTTCTCTCCAGATTGACGCTGGCGTCCTGCAGCCCTCCATGTGCGCCGGGTGGAGCCAACTCTCCGCTATGCGAACTTCTCCCGTCGCTTCTCTCCAGATTGACGCTGGCGTCCTGCAGCCCTCCATGTGCGCCGTGTGGAGCAAACTCTCCGCTATGCGAACTTCTCCCGTCGCTTCTCTCCAGATTGACGCTGGCGTCCTGCAGCCCTCCATGTGCGCCGTGTGGAGCAAACTCTCCGCTATGCGAACTTCTCCCGTCGCTTCTCTCCAGATTGACGCTGGCGTCCTGCAGCCCTCCATGTGCGCCGGGTGGAGCCAACTCTCCGCTATGCGAACTTCTCCCGTCGCTTCTCTCCAGATTGACGCTGGCGTCCTGCAGCCCTCCATGTGCGCCGGGTGGAGCAAACTCTCCGCTATGCGAACTTCTCCCGTCGCTTCTCTCCAGATTGACGCTGGCGTCCTGCAGCCCTCCATGTGCGCCGGGTGGAGCAAACTCTCCGCTATGCGAACTTCTCCCGTCGCTTCTCTCCAGATTGACGCTGGCGTCCTGCAGCCCTCCATGTGCGCCGTGTGGAGCAAACTCTCCGCTATGCGAACTTCTCCCGTCGCTTCTCTCCAGATTGACGCTGGCGTCCTGCAGCCCTCCATGTGCGCCGTGTGGAGCAAACTCTCCGCTATGCGAACTTCTCCCGTCGCTTCTCTCCAGATTGACGCTGGCGTCCTGCAGCCCTCCATGTGCGCCGTGTGGAGCAAACTCTCCGCTATGCGAACTTCTCCCGTCGCTTCTCTCCAGATTGACGCTGGCGTCCTGCAGCCCTCCATGTGCGCCGGGTGGAGCAAACTCTCCGCTATGCGAACTTCTCCCGTCGCTTCTCTCCAGATTGACGCTGGCGTCCTGCAGCCCTCCATGTGCGCCGGGTGGAGCAAACTCTCCGCTATGCGAACTTCTCCCGTCGCTTCTCTCCAGATTGACGCTGGCGTCCTGCAGCCCTCCATGTGCGCCGTGTGGAGCAAACTCTCCGCTATGCGAACTTCTCCCGTCGCTTCTCTCCAGATTGACGCTGGCGTCCTGCAGCCCTCCATGTGCGCCGTGTGGAGCAAACTCTCCGCTATGCGAACTTCTCCCGTCGCTTCTCTCCAGATTGACGCTGGCGTCCTGCAGCCCTCCATGTGCGCCGGGTGGAGCAAACTCTCCGCTATGCGAACTTCTCCCGTCGCTTCTCTCCAGATTGACGCTGGCGTCCTGCAGCCCTCCATGTGCGCCGGGTGGAGCAAACTCTCCGCTATGCGAACTTCTCCCGTCGCTTCTCTCCAGATTGACGCTGGCGTCCTGCAGCCCTCCATGTGCGCCGGGTGGAGCAAACTCTCCGCTATGCGAACTTATTTATTTATTTATTTATTTATACACATCATGAGGTAGCTCCGTGAAACACGGCTATTCTGCACCTCGAGTCATAAAAGCATAAGCAGCGAACAATCTGGAGTCAGGCATTCACAGCAGGCGCACGATGTCACATTGTGTCACAGTATTTATGTATAGACAATCAGTCATCGTCACCAAACTGACTTCTTAAGAGCCATCTTCGCACCTCGCCTTTGAAAAGTGAGGGCTGCATATCACGCATGGCTGCTGGCAGGCCGTTGAACTTGATCACGATAGAGTATAAAAACCTGCGCTTTCCAGACTCAGATCTTATCTGAGGGGTCACAAGCTGATCCGACTGCCTAGTGGAGCGATGGTGAATGTCGTGTCTGGTGATAAGACCATGGGCAAGTGTCTCTGGCTCAGATATACACCGGATCTTGTTCAGAAGTGTGAGGCCGTGATACAAAAACATATTCTCGGCTGTGAGCCATTTAAGCTCCCGTAGCACGTCACTGATGTGGTCGTACTTTCTGCGACCGGAGATGACTCGAGCTCCAAAGTTAAGTATTCGCTGAAGGCGACATAGCTGAGTTTTGTTGGTAGCTCCGTAGACGGTCACACAGTAGCGTATCAGGGAAATCACCAGCCCTTCCACAAGTCGGATCACAGTGGGCTGTGGCAGGCAATGACGACTGTGGCTGAGGCCACACAGTGTACCGGTACATCGTCGTACCAGGTCATCGATGTGAG
Organism: Chirona hameri; assembly: GCA_036785665.1. Lineage (NCBI taxonomy): Eukaryota > Metazoa > Arthropoda > Thecostraca > Balanomorpha > Balanidae > Chirona > Chirona hameri. Next base: position 55,787 of record JAXIVJ010002715.1, on the reverse strand, counting down.
CCGAGAACGTCATTCTCTGATCAAACACGACACCCAGATTCCGCACAGTGGGAGAACCGACGACAGTGGCTCCCATGAAATTGATGCTGACGGCCGGGAGCCGCTGAACGTTTTGACGAGAGCCGAGAACTATAAGCTGTGTTTTCTCTGCGTTAATTTTTAGCCCATTTTTGCCAAACCATCGGGAAAGCTGTAGAAGAGTTTGCTCCATTGAAGTTACAAGGGAACCAACATCGCCAGGCCTCCCAGAGATCAGAACCTGGTGTCATCCGCATATTGCACAATGTCCGCATCGTTCGCATACAGAGGTAGGTCATTGGCATAAATCGAGTACAACAGGGGTCCCAACGCTGAGCCCTGGTAGGTGCCGATGGGGTTCAGCAGCGGCCGAGAGGTAACACGCTCGCCAGATGGCGTTCGAATACGCACTTGTTGGTAGTGATCGGCCAGATAGCTATTAAACCATCGCTCGTCTACACCGTAAAGACGCAGCTTGCTAAGAAGACGATCGTGCGGGATAACATCAAAACATTTCGACAAATCCAAAAGACATCTCCCGTCGCTTCTCTCCAGATTGACGCTGGCGTCCTGCAGCCCTCCATGTGCGCCGGGTGGAGCCAACTCTCCGCTATGCGAACTTCTCCCGTCGCTTCTCTCCAGATTGACGCTGGCGTCCTGCAGCCCTCCATGTGCACCGGGTGGAGCAAACTCTCCGCTATGCAGCCGCATAGCCGCTGCATATATATCCAAGTCTGCACTGCAATCAATTGTTCCTCTTCCATTTTCACACCATTATATTTTCGTATACGAAACTTGCATGCAACACTCTGCTGTACTGGGTACAAGCTAGTTTTTCTCTGGTGCCCAGTCATTGCGGCATCCAGGGGAATGAACTTGCGGACCGCTATGTACTCGCTTACGTTAGACGTCATCACCCCATACCATCTAATCGCGATTCAACCAAATCTGCTATCCGACAACGAGTCTGCGCTCACTGGCAGGCGCAGTGGCAGACAGATGCGCCAATGAGACAAATCCGTAATATTAAAATGTCCATGTAGTCAGCAACGTATTCAATTACGTATTCAAAGTTATTCCGATTTCGCCCAAGTTTGCACACAATGAGCCCAATGGCGTCAGAACACAGTTTATGACGTTATATGCGCATATCATACACGGGTTGACCTACAGAGGTCACAATAGGTCACAATAGGTCAAAAATGTCAAATTTAAATTTACCTCATCCTCCTCATTGAACGTTGACCTCAGGTCAAGGTCAATCAATGTTAGAAAGAGTTCATACTGCATGCAATTCAACGTGTCTCGACAAGAGCAGCAAAATGGCGTTGAGCATACCTCTCTAGCTTAATTCATTCAAAAGTTATTGGCGAATAACTTTTTAAAAAACACAGAAAATGGATTTTTTTTGATTATTTATAGATAGAACCACATTAATTTTATTCCACTTTTTGAAAGATAATTAATCACTTATTAAATTTTGATGGTCAAAGGTTATAATTTCGATGTACTAGGGTCGCCAAAACAGTTTGCAAATTTCTGAAAATGGCAAAATGTCGAACTTTCTGAAAAGTATAAAATCTAACATTAGGTACCATCTTGTAACATAGCTCATTGCCATTCCAAAGATATATGACACATTTATATTGCGTCATAAAGTCACGGCGATATGGGCGAACAAAAATTGACCTGCACCGCGACATTGTAAAAATGCCTGAAGCAATATCTCCTGAACCACTGCTTGGATCGCCGTTTTTTTTTTTGGGGGGGGGTCGATTTCTCGTGGAATGTCCCAGTAACGAACTGTGCATCTAATCGAACTTGCTACAGCACCCTTTTAATACAAACACGATTATTGGACGCATATAATATTCCATGACTATATTGTCACGATGACGCTATAAACTGTTCAGAGGGTGGCTGGATTCTGGGCAGACGGTATTTCGTCGGGATAACGTACCGACAAAACACAAACAATGCAAGCTAAAATTGAGTTCCGTCTATCTTGATCATCATCATCATCATCATCACCAAGTTTATTAAACATAAATTACACAAAATATGAAAGTAAATCAGAAAGGTGCAAAAGCAAAAAAGCTTAAATCAAGGCACCCTGTCTGAAAAGAAGGATAAATGGTTAACCGCGACCGCCGCCACGGCACAGCTCGCTCTGGTGTAGGTCGAAGCCCCCACACTCACCTCCGGGCACGTCGCGTCCATTTAGGGTGGTGATTGCTGAACAAAATTAAGGAAGGTCAGCAAATCGTTTCGAATTTAGCAAGAAATTGTGGAAATGCAAGGCCACCGACCGACCGCCGCCGCCGGTGTGGTCTGTCCCGTATAGTATAATTTGTAGTTGGTCCCTGGGTGATTTATTTCTAAAGTCAGGAAGTAATGTTTGGGAGATGCTGTTGACAAAATGTTGATGCAGGAGATGCGAGGAGATGCGAGGAGATGCGAGGAGATGCGAGGAGATGCGAGGAGATGCGAGGAGATGCGAGAGTAGACATACCTTGAACGTCTCGTATATGGTCCTGAGCATGGAGTACAGTTTCTGGTACTCTGGAGAGGACATGAAGAACCCGACAGCCTGTCTCACTTTCTTATCGGCCTCCTTGTCATCCCGCTCTTGCGAACCTGAGGGGGGGGGGGGGGGGAGGGCGACGGTAACACATGTAAGGGAAACTGCAGTCTGTCTCTCTCCTGTGAACTAGAGTGGAAGGAGGAAGGTAGCGGCAACCATGTAAGGGCAACAGTCCATTTCAATCGCTGATTAACACTTCTCCGTCCCTCCGACTTGAGGCGTTACGTCAGTTGTCCGGTTGTACAAATAAGAGCGATATTCACCCGGGCCATCATGTCTAAAGCAACACGAACACACCTTGATCCAGTGGCGATATCTGCTGCAGGTCTGGGCCTTGACGATAAACCTCACTGGAGTGCGGTATCACACGAAGGTAACCACCAGCGCCGTGCAGTGGAACGGCGGGAGAGAAACGGCGGGAGAGAAACGGCGGGAGAGGCGGTGTTGCGCTACCTACCGGCCCGGTCTGTAGCGGCCGGAGAGGGGGCGGCTGCTGCAGTGGCCGTCGTGGCAGATTTGGTACGCTCCGGCGTGCTCCGCTTCTTAATAGGGGACAGCGAGCTGGCTGAAGGGAAACTGGGCAGACTCGACCTGGCGGCGGTGGGTTCTGATCAGCTGCTGGATAGCTACATGATACTACAGCACATAACTTAAAGGGAATGTTTCACCTTTGTATTGGTTTTGAAGTGAGATAGCCATTATCTTCGGCCGCTATTGAAATGTTGAAAATACTCAGGCCATTTTCCCCAAAACTTAGCCATTTTTAAGCAATTCAATTTATAGTTTGCAAAATGGGGTCTAGACTAGTGCCGCCGCTGATTGGCTGACAGCGACTTTTTCAGCCAATCCCACTTTCAGCCAATCAGCGGCGGTCTATAGCTCAATAATGACGTCATCATCCCAAATTTAAAAACTTAATTTGTATAAAGTTAAGTGACTTTTCGAGATAAAAAAATATCACCATCGTTTTCAGCAGCACTTGCTTCATATTTTCGACTACAACTAGCACATATTTGACAACTTTCAGTAAGGTGAAACATTCCCTTTAACTACATTGTACATCTAGCTGGCTATGATGCATCAGGGAAACAGCTGATTAATTACAGACTGCAGCGAAACTGCAGACGTATATTGTGTGCAGTACCTATTAAACATGCAGATTATGTAATCCCATTGCCTATTATCAAAAACATATGTTTACAGGTCCAAATTATCTCAACATCAGAAGTTGTCATGAAACTCTAAATATGAAGTCTCAGTTACTTCAGTGCTGCAAATCACTGCGTGTCCCGGCCTCCCTGCTCGTTCATCCTTCCGCCATGCCTGTCTCTTCACTCGCCGCTCCACGCCACCTCCCAGCCTTCCCCACTACAGCCTCCCTCCCGCCCTTCCCCCACTACAGCCTCCCTCCCGCCCTTCCCCACTACAGCCCGCCTCACGCCCTTCCCCCACTACAGCCCGCCTCCCGCCACTACAGCCCGTCTCCCTGTCCTCCCGCCCTTCCCCCACTACAGCCTCCCTCCCGCCCTTCCCCACTACAGCCCGCCTCACGCCCTTCCCCCACTACAGCCCGCCTCCCTGTCCCTCTCGCCCTTCCCCTACTACAGCCTCCCGCCCGCCCGCCTCACGCCCTTCCCCACTACAGCCCGCATCCAGGCCTTCCCCACTACAGCCCGCCTCCCGCCACTACAGCCCGTCTCCCTGTCCCTCCCGCCCTTCCCCCACTACAGCCCCCCCCCCCCCCCACTACAGCATGTCTGCCTGCTTCACTGACTTGTTCTGCGGCGTGGTGGGCTGCGTGTCCCCCCCCCCTCTACAGCATGTCTGCCTGCTTCACTGACTTGGTCTGCGGCGTGGTGGGCTGCGTGTCCCCCCCCTCTCTACAGCATGTCTGCCTGCTTCACTGACTTGGTCTGCGGCGTGGTGGGCTACGTGTCTCCCCCCCTCTACAGCATGTCTGCCTGCTTCACTGACTTGGTCTGCGGCGTGGTGGGCTGCGTGTCCCCCCCCCCTCTACAGCATGTCTGCCTGCTTCACTGACTTGGTCTGCGGCGTGGTGGGCTGCGTGTGTCCCCCCCCCCCCCTCCCCCACTACAGCATGTCTGCCTGCTTCACTGACTTGGTCTGCGGCGTGGTGGGCTGCGTGTCCCCCCCCTCCCCCTCTACAGCATGTCTGCCTGCTTCACTGACTTGGTCTGCGGCGTGGTGGGCTGCGTGCCCCCCCCCCCCCACTACAGCATGTCTGCCTGCTTCACTGACTTGGTCTGCGGCGTGGTGGGCTGCGTGCCCCCCCCCCCCTCTACAGCATGTCTGCCTGCTTCACTGACTTTGTCTGCGGCGTGGTGGGCTGCGTGTCCCCCCCCCCCCCCCACTACAGCATGTCTGCCTGCTTCACTGACTTGGTCTGCGGCGTGGTGGGCTGCGTGTCCCCCCCCCACTACAGCATGTCTGCCTGCTTCACTGACTTGGTCTGCGGCGTGGTGGGCTGCGTGTCCCCCCCCCCCTCTACAGCATGTCTGCCTGCTTCACTGACTTGGTCTGCGGCGTGGTGGGCTGCGTGTCCCCTCCCCCACTACAGCATGTCTGCCTGCTTCACTGACTTGGTCTGCGGCGTGGTGGGCTGCGTGCCCCCCCCCCTCTACAGCATGTCTGCCTGCTTCACTGACTTTGTCTGCGGCGTGGTGGGCTGCGTGTCCCCCCCCCCCCACTACAGCATGTCTGCCTGCTTCACTGACTTGGTCTGCGGCGTGGTGGGCTGCGTGTCCCCCCCCCCCCACTACAGCATGTCTGCCTGCTTCACTGACTTGGTCTGCGGCGTGGTGGGCTGCGTGTCCCCCCCCCCTCTACAGCATGTCTGCCTGCTTCACTGACTTGGTCTGCGGCGTGGTGGGCTGCGTGTCCCCCCCCCCCCCCCACTACAGCATGTCTGCCTGCTTCACTGACTTGGTCTGCGGCGTGGTGGGCTGCGTGTCCCCTCCCCCTCTACAGCATGTCTGCCTGCTTCACTGACTTGGTCTGCGGCGTGGTGGGCTGCGTGTCCCCCCCCCCTCCCTCCCCCACTACAGCATGTCTGCCTGCTTCACTGACTTGGTCTGCGGCGTGGTGGGCTGCGTGCCCCCCCCCCCCCCCTCTACAGCATGTCTGCCTGCTTCACTGACTTGGTCTGCGGCGTGGTGGGCTGCGTGTCCCCCCCCCCCACTACAGCATGTCTGCCTGCTTCACTGACTTGGTCTGCGGCGTGGTGGGCTGCGTGTGTCCCCCCCACTACAGCATGTCTGCCTGCTTCACTGACTTGGTCTGCGGCGTGGTGGGCTGCGTGCCCCCCCCCCTCTACAGCATGTCTGCCTGCTTCACTGACTTTGTCTGCGGCGTGGTGGGCTGCGTGTCCCCCCCCCCTCTACAGCATGTCTGCCTGCTTCACTGACTTGGTCTGCGGCGTGGTGGGCTGCGTGCCCCCCCCCCCCCTCTACAGCATGTCTGCCTGCTTCACTGACTTTGTCTGCGGCGTGGTGGGCTGCGTGTCCCCCCCCTCTACAGCATGTCTGCCTGCTTCACTGACTTGGTCTGCGGCGTGGTGGGCTGCGTGTCCCCCCCCCCCCCCCACTACAGCATGTCTGCCTGCTTCACTGACTTGGTCTGCGGCGTGGTGGGCTGCGTGTCCCCTCCCCCCACTACAGCATGTCTGCCTGCTTCACTGACTTGGTCTGCGGCGTGGTGGGCTGCGTGTCCCCCCCCCCCTACATCATCTCTGCCTGCTTCACTGACTTGGTCTGCGGCGTGGTGGGCTGCGTGTCCCCCCCCCCTCTACAGCATGTCTGCCTCCTTCACTGACTTGTTCTGCGGCGTGGTGGGCTGCGTGTCTCCCCCCTCCCCCACTACAGCATGTCTGCCTGCTTCACTGACTTGGTCTGCGGCGTGGTGGGCTGCGTGCCCCCCCCCCTCCCCCACTACAGCATGTCTGCCTGCTTCACTGACTTGGTCTGCGGCGTGGTGGGCTGCGTGTCCCCCCCCCCTACATCATCTCTGCCTGCTTCACTGACTTGGTCTGCGGCGTGGTGGGCTGCGTGTCCCCCCCCCCTCTACAGCATGTCTGCCTGCTTCACTGACTTGGTCTGCGGCGTGGTGGGCTGCGTGTCCCCCCCCTACATCATCTCTGCCTGCTTCACTGACTTGGTCTGCGGCGTGGTGGGCTGCGTGTCCCCCCCCCCCCCCTCTACAGCATGTATGCCTGCTTCACTGACTTGGTCTGCGGCGTGGTGGGCTGCGTGTCCCCCCCCTCTACAGCATGTCTGCCTGCTTCACTGACTTGGTCTGCGGCGTGGTGGGCTGCGTGTCCCCCCCCCCTCTACAGCATGTCTGCCTGCTTCACTGACTTGGTCTGCGGCGTGGTGGGCTGCGTGTCCCCCCCCCCCTCTACAGCATGTCTGCCTGCTTCACTGACTTGGTCTGCGGCGTGGTGGGCTCCGTGTCCCCCCCCCCCCTCTACAGCATGTCTGCCTGCTTCACTGACTTGGTCTGCGGCGTGGTGGGCTGCGTGTCCCCCCCCCCCTCTACAGCATGTCTGCCTGCTTCACTGACTTGGTCTGCGGCGTGGTGGGCTGCGTGTCCCCCCCCCTCTACAGCATGTCTGCCTGCTTCACTGACTTGGTCTGCGGCGTGGTGGGCTCCGTGTCCCCTCCCCCTCTACAGCATGTCTGCCTGCTTCACTGACTTGGTCTGCGGCGTGGTGGGCTGCGTGTCCCCCCCCCCCTCTACAGCATGTATGCCTGCTTCACTGACTTGGTCTGCGGCGTGGTGGGCTGCGTGTCCCCCCCCCTCTACAGCATGTCTGCCTGCTTCACTGACTTGGTCTGCGGCGTGGTGGGCTGCGTGTCCCCCCCTCTACAGCATGTCTGCCTGCTTCACTGACTTGGTCTGCGGCGTGGTGGGCTGCGTGTCCCCCCCCCCTCTACAGCATGTCTGCCTGCTTCACTGACTTGGTCTGCGGCGTGGTGGGCTGCGTGTCCCCCCCCCCCTCTACAGCATGTCTGCCTGCTTCACTGACTTTGTCTGCGGCGTGGTGGGCTGCGTGTCCCCCCCCTCTACAGCATGTCTGCCTGCTTCACTGACTTGGTCTGCGGCGTGGTGGGCTGCGTGTCCCCCTCCCCCACTACAGCATGTCTGCCTGCTTCACTGACTTGGTCTGCGGCGTGGTGGGCTGCGTGTCCCCGCCCCCCCCTCCCCCTCTACAGCATGTCTGCCTGCTTCACTGACTTGGTCTGCGGCGTGGTGGGCTGCGTGCCCCCCCCCCCCCCTCTACAGCATGTCTGCCTGCTTCCCTGACTTGGTCTGCGGCGTGGTGGGCTGCGTGTCCCCCCCCCCCTCTACAGCGTGTCTGCCTGCTTCACTGACTTGGTCTGCGGCGTGGTGGGCTGCGTGTCCCCCCCCTCTACAGCATGTCTGCCTGCTTCCCTGACTTGGTCTGCGGCGTGGTGGGCTGCGTGTCCCCCCCCCCTCCCCCACTACAGCATGTCTGCCTGCTTCACTGACTTGTTCTGCGGCGTGGTGGGCTGCGTGTCCCCCCCCCCTCCCCCTCTACAGCATGTCTGCCTGCTTCACTGACTTGGTCTGCGGCGTGGTGGGCTGCGTGTCCCCCCTCCCCTCTACAGCATGTCTGCCTGCTTCCCTGACTTGGTCTGCGGCGTGGTGGGCTGCGTGCCCCCCCCCCCCACTACAGCATGTCTGCCTGCTTCACTGACTTGGTCTGCGGCGTGGTGGGCTGCGTGCCCCCCCCTCCCCCTCTACAGCATGTCTGCCTGCTTCACTGACTTGGTCTGCGGCGTGGTGGGCTGCGTGCCCCCCCCCCCTCCCCCTCTACAGCATGTCTGCCTGCTTCACTTACTTGGTCTGCGGCGTGGTGGGCTGCGTGCCCCCCCCCCCTCCCCCTCTACAGCATGTCTGCCTGCTTCACTTACTTGGTCTGCGGCGTGGTGGGCTGCGTGCCCCCCCCCCCCCTCCCCCTCTACAGCATGTCTGCCTGCTTCACTGACTTGGTCTGCGGCGTGGTGGGCTGCGTGTCCCCCCCTCTACAGCATGTCTGCCTGCTTCCCTGACTTGGTCTGCGGCGTGGTGGGCTGCGTGTCCCCCCTCTACAGATGTCTGCCTGCTTCCCTGACTTGGTCTGCGGCGTGGTGGGCTGCGTGTCCCCCCCCCCCCCCACTACAGCATGTCTGCCTGCTTCACTGACTTGGTCTGCGGCGTGGTGGGCTGCGTGTGTCCCCCCCACTACAGCATGTCTGCCTGCTTCACTGACTTGGTCTGCGGCGTGGTGGGCTGCGTGCCCCCCCCCCTCTACAGCATGTCTGCCTGCTTCACTGACTTTGTCTGCGGCGTGGTGGGCTGCGTGTCCCCCCCCCCCTCTACAGCATGTCTGCCTGCTTCACTGACTTGGTCTGCGGCGTGGTGGGCTGCGTGCCCCCCCCCCCTCTACAGCATGTCTGCCTGCTTCACTGACTTTGTCTGCGGCGTGGTGGGCTGCGTGTCCCCCCCCCTCTACAGCATGTCTGCCTGCTTCACTGACTTGGTCTGCGGCGTGGTGGGCTGCGTGTCCCCCCCCCCCCCCCCACTACAGCATGTCTGCCTGCTTCACTGACTTGGTCTGCGGCGTGGTGGGCTGCGTGTCCCCTCCCCCCACTACAGCATGTCTGCCTGCTTCACTGACTTGGTCTGCGGCGTGGTGGGCTGCGTGTCCCCCCCCCCTACATCATCTCTGCCTGCTTCACTGACTTGGTCTGCGGCGTGGTGGGCTGCGTGTCCCCCCCCCCCCCTCTACAGCATGTCTGCCTCCTTCACTGACTTGTTCTGCGGCGTGGTGGGCTGCGTGTCTCCCCCCTCCCCCACTACAGCATGTCTGCCTGCTTCACTGACTTGGTCTGCGGCGTGGTGGGCTGCGTGCCCCCCCCCCTCCCCCACTACAGCATGTCTGCCTGCTTCACTGACTTTGTCTGCGGCGTGGTGGGCTGCGTGTCCCCCCCCCCCTCTACAGCATGTCTGCCTGCTTCACTGACTTGGTCTGCGGCGTGGTGGGCTGCGTGTCCCCCCCCCCTACATCATCTCTGCCTGCTTCACTGACTTGGTCTGCGGCGTGGTGGGCTGCGTGTCCCCCCCCCCCTCTACAGCATGTCTGCCTGCTTCACTGACTTGGTCTGCGGCGTGGTGGGCTGCGTGTCCCCCCCCCCCCTACATCATCTCTGCCTGCTTCACTGACTTGGTCTGCGGCGTGGTGGGCTGCGTGTCCCCCCCCCCCTCCCCCACTACAGCATGTCTGCCTGCTTCACTGACTTGGTCTGCGGCGTGGTGGGCTGCGTGTCCCCCCCCCTACATCATCTCTGCCTGCTTCACTGACTTGGTCTGCGGCGTGGTGGGCTGCGTGTCCCCCCCCCCCCTCTACAGCATGTCTGCCTGCTTCACTGACTTGGTCTGCGGCGTGGTGGGCTGCGTGTCCCCCCCCCCCCCCTACATCATCTCTGCCTGCTTCACTGACTTGGTCTGCGGCGTGGTGGGCTGCGTGTCCCCCCCCCCTCTACAGCATGTATGCCTGCTTCACTGACTTGGTCTGCGGCGTGGTGGGCTGCGTGTCCCCCCCCTCTACAGCATGTCTGCCTGCTTCACTGACTTGGTCTGCGGCGTGGTGGGCTGCGTGTCCCCCCCCCCCCCTCTACAGCATGTCTGCCTGCTTCACTGACTTGGTCTGCGGCGTGGTGGGCTGCGTGTCCCCCCCCCCTCTACAGCATGTCTGCCTGCTTCACTGACTTGGTCTGCGGCGTGGTGGGCTCCGTGTCCCCCCCTCTACAGCATGTCTGCCTGCTTCACTGACTTGGTCTGCGGCGTGGTGGGCTGCGTGTCCCCCCCCCCCCTCTACAGCATGTCTGCCTGCTTCACTGACTTGGTCTGCGGCGTGGTGGGCTGCGTGTCCCCCCCCCTCTACAGCATGTATGCCTGCTTCACTGACTTGGTCTGCGGCGTGGTGGGCTGCGTGTCCCCCCCCCCCTCTACAGCATGTCTGCCTGCTTCACTGACTTGGTCTGCGGCGTGGTGGGCTGCGTGTCCCCCCCCTCTACAGCATGTCTGCCTGCTTCACTGACTTGGTCTGCGGCGTGGTGGGCTGCGTGTCCCCCCCCCCCTCTACAGCATGTCTGCCTGCTTCACTGACTTGGTCTGCGGCGTGGTGGGCTGCGTGTCCCCCCCCCCCCTCTACAGCATGTCTGCCTGCTTCACTGACTTTGTCTGCGGCGTGGTGGGCTGCGTGTCCCCCCCCCCCTCTACAGCATGTCTGCCTGCTTCACTGACTTGGTCTGCGGCGTGGTGGGCTGCGTGTCCCCCTCCCCCACTACAGCATGTCTGCCTGCTTCACTGACTTGGTCTGCGGCGTGGTGGGCTGCGTGTCCCCGCCCCCCCTCCCCCTCTACAGCATGTCTGCCTGCTTCACTGACTTGGTCTGCGGCGTGGTGGGCTGCGTGCCCCCCCCCCCCTCTACAGCATGTCTGCCTGCTTCCCTGACTTGGTCTGCGGCGTGGTGGGCTGCGTGTCCCCCCCCCCTCTACAGCGTGTCTGCCTGCTTCACTGACTTGGTCTGCGGCGTGGTGGGCTGCGTGTCCCCCCCCCCCTCTACAGCATGTCTGCCTGCTTCCCTGACTTGGTCTGCGGCGTGGTGGGCTGCGTGTCCCCCCCCCTCCCCCACTACAGCATGTCTGCCTGCTTCACTGACTTGTTCTGCGGCGTGGTGGGCTGCGTGTCCCCCCCCTCCCCCTCTACAGCATGTCTGCCTGCTTCACTGACTTGGTCTGCGGCGTGGTGGGCTGCGTGTCCCCCCTCCCCTCTACAGCATGTCTGCCTGCTTCCCTGACTTGGTCTGCGGCGTGGTGGGCTGCGTGTCCCCCCCCCCCCCCCCACTACAGCATGTCTGCCTGCTTCACTGACTTGGTCTGCGGCGTGGTGGGCTGCGTGCCCCCCCCCCCCCTCCCCCTCTACAGCATGTCTGCCTGCTTCACTGACTTGGTCTGCGGCGTGGTGGGCTGCGTGCCCCCCCCCCCCTCCCCCTCTACAGCATGTCTGCCTGCTTCACTTACTTGGTCTGCGGCGTGGTGGGCTGCGTGCCCCCCCCCCCCCTCCCCCTCTACAGCATGTCTGCCTGCTTCACTTACTTGGTCTGCGGCGTGGTGGGCTGCGTGCCCCCCCCCCCCCTCCCCCTCTACAGCATGTCTGCCTGCTTCACTGACTTGGTCTGCGGCGTGGTGGGCTGCGTGTCCCCCCCCTCTACAGCATGTCTGCCTGCTTCCCTGACTTGGTCTGCGGCGTGGTGGGCTGCGTGTCCCCCCCTCTACAGATGTCTTGTCCCCCCCCCCCCCCACTACAGCATGTCTGGCCTGCTTCACTGACTTGGTCTGCGGCGTGGTGGGCTGCGTGTCCCCCCCCCCTCTACAGCATGTCTGCCTGCTTCCCTGACTTGGTCTGCGGCGTGGTGGGCTGCGTGTCCCCCCCCCCCCCCCACTACAGCATGTCTGCCTGCTTCACTGGCTTGGTCTGCGGCGTGGTGGTGGCTGCGTGTCCCCCCCCCCCTCCCCCACTACAGCATGTCTGCCTGCTTCCCTGACTTGGTCTGCGGCGTGGTGGGCTGCGTGTCCCCCCCCTCCCCCCACTACAGCATGTCTGCCTGCTTCCCTGACTTGGTCTGCGGCGTGGTGGGCTGCGTGTCCCCCCCCCCCCCCACCACTACAGCATGTCTGCCTGCTTCACTGACTTGGTCTGCGGGCGTGGTGGGCTGCGTGTCCCCCCCCCCTCCCCCCTACAGCATGTCTGCCTGCTTCACTGACTTGGTCTGCGGCGTGGTGGGGCTGCGTGTCCCCCCCCCCCTCTACAGCATGTCTGCCTGCTTCACTGACTTGGTCTGCGGCGTGGTGGGCTGCGTGTCCCCCCCCTCCCCCTCTACAGCATGTCTGCCTGCTTCACTGACTTGTTCTGTCGGCGTGGTGGGCTGCGTGGTCCCCCCCTCCCCCACTACAGCATGTCTGCCTGCTTCCCTGACTTGGTCTGCGGCGTGGTGGGCTGCGTGGTCCCCCCCCCCCCCCCACTACAGCATGTCTGCCTGCTTCACTGACTTGGTCTGCGGCGTGGTGGGCTGCGTGTCCCCCCCCCCCTCTACAGCATGTCTGCCTGCTTCACTGACTTGGTCTGCGGCGTGGTGGCTGCGTGTCCCCCCCCCCTCCCCCTCTACAGCATGTCTGCCTGCTTCACTGACTTGGTCTGCGGCGTGGTGTGGCTGCGTGTGCCCCCCCCCTCTACAGCATGTCTGCCTGCTTCACTGACTTGGTCTGCGGCGTGGTGGGCTGCGTGCCCCCCCCCTCCCCCACTACAGCATGTCTGCCTGCTTCACTGACTTGGTCTGCGGCGTGGTGGGCTGCGTGTCCCCCCACTACAGCATGTCTGCCTGCTTCACTGACTTGTTCTGCGGCGTGGTGGGCTGCGTGTCCCCCCCCCCCCTCCCCCACTACAGCATGTCTGCCTGCTTCACTGACTTGGTCTGCGGCGTGGTGGGCTGCGTGCCCCCCCCCCCCTCCCCCTCTACAGCATGTCTGCCTGCTTCACTGACTTGGTCTGCGGCGTGGTGGGCTGCGTGCCCCCCCCCCTCCCCCACTACAGCATGTCTGCCTGCTTCACTGACTTGGTCTGCGGCGTGGTGGGCTGCGTGTCTCCCCCCCCCCCCTCCCCCCACTACAGCATGTCTGCCTGCTTCACTGACTTGGTCTGCGGCGTGGTGGGCTGCGTGTCCCCCCCCCCCTCCCCCACTACAGCATGTCTGCCTGCTTCACTGACTTGTTCTGCGGCGTGGTGGGCTGCGTGTCCCCCCCCCCCGCCGCTCCCCCACTACAGCATGTCTGCCTGCTTCACTGACTTGGTCTGCGGCGTGGTGGGCTGCGTGTCCCCCCCCCCCCCCTCCCCCACTACAGCATGTCTGCCTGCTTCACTGACTTGGTCTGCGGCGTGGTGGGCTGCGTGTCCCCCCCCCCCCCCTCTACAGCATGTCTGCCTGCTTCCCTGACTTGGTCTGCGGCGTGGTGGGCTGCGTGTCCCCCCCCCCCCCACCCCACTACAGCATGTCTGCCTGCTTCACTGACTTGGTCTGCGGCGTGGTGGGCTGCGTGCCCCCCCCCCTCCCCCACTACAGCATGTCTGCCTGCTTCACTGACTTGGTCTGCGGCGTGGTGGGCTGCGTGCCCCCCCCCCCCTCTACAGCATGTCTGCCTGCTTCACTGACTTGTTCTGCGGCGTGGTGGGCTGCGTGTCCCCCCCCCTCTACAGCATGTCTGCCTGCTTCCCTGACTTGGTCTGCGGCGTGGTGGGCTGCGTGTCCCCCCCCCCCCACTACAGCATGTCTGCCTGCTTCACTGACTTGGTCTGCGGCGTGGTGGGCTGCGTGCCCCCCCCCCCCTCCCCCACTACAGCATGTCTGCCTGCTTCACTGACTTGGTCTGCGGCGTGGTGGGCTGCGTGTCCCCCCCCCCTCCCCACTACAGCATGTCTGCCTGCTTCACTGACTTGTTCTGCGGCGTGGTGGGCTGCGTGTCCCCCCCCCCCCCCCCCACTACAGCATGTATGCCTGTTTCACTGACTTGGTCTGCGGCGTGGTGGGCTGCGTGTCCCTCCCCCCTCTACAGCATGTCTGCCTGCTTCACTGACTTGGTCTGCGGCGTGGTGGGCTGCGTGTCCCCCCCCCTCCCCCACTACAGCATGTCTGCCTGCTTCACTGACTTGGTCTGCGGCGTGGTGGGCTGCGTGTCCCCCCCCCCTACATCATCTCTGCCTGCTTCACTGACTTGGTCTGCGGCGTGGTGGGCTGCGTGTCCCCCCCCCTCTACAGCATGTCTGCCTGCTTCACTGACTTGGTCTGCGGCGTGGTGGGCTGCGTGTTCCCCCCCCCCCTACATCATCTCTGCTGCTTCACTGACTTGGTCTGCGGCGTGGTGGGCTGCGTGTCCCCCCCCCCCCTCTACAGCATGTATGCTGCTTCACTGACTTGGTCTGCGGCGTGGTGGGCTGCGTGTCCCCCCCTCTACAGCATGTCTGCCTGCTTCACTGACTTGGTCTGCGGCGTGGTGGGCTGCGTGTCCCCCCCCCCCCTCTACAGCATGTCTGCCTGCTTCACTGACTTGGTCTGCGGCGTGGTGGGCTGCGTGTCCCCCCCCCCCTCTACAGCATGTCTGCCTGCTTCACTGACTTGGTCTGCGGCGTGGTGGGCTCCGTGTCCCCCCCCTCTACAGCATGTCTGCCTGCTTCACTGACTTGTGGTCTGCGGCGTGGTGGGCTGCGTGTCCCCCCCCCTCTACAGCATGTCTGCCTGCTTCACTGACTTGGTCTGCGGCGTGGTGGGCTGCGTGTCCCCCCCCCCCTCTACAGCATGTATGCCTGCTTCACTGACTTGGTCTGCGGCGTGGTGGGCTGCGTGTCCCCCCCCCCCCCTCTACAGCATGTCTGCCTGCTTCACTGACTTGGTCTGCGGCGTGGTGGGCTGCGTGTCCCCCCCCCTCTACAGCATGTCTGCCTGCTTCACTGACTTGGTCTGGCGGCGTGGTGGGCTGCGTGTCCCCCCCCCCCTCTACAGCATGTCTGCCTGCTTCACTGACTTGGTCTGCGGCGTGGTGGGCTGCGTGTCCCCCCCCCCCCTCTACAGCATGTCTGCCTGCTTCACTGACTTGGTCTGCGGCGTGGTGGGCTGCGTGTCCCCCCCCCTCTACAGCATGTCTGCCTGCTTCACTGACTTGGTCTGCGGCGTGGTGGGCTGCGTGTCCCCCTCCCCCACTACAGCATGTCTGCCTGCTTCACTGACTTGGTCTGCGGCGTGGTGGGCTGCGTGTCCCCGCCCCCCCTCCCCCTCTACAGCATGTCTGCCTGCTTCACTGACTTGGTCTGCGGCGTGGTGGGCTGCGTGCCCCCCCCCCCTCTACAGCATGTCTGCCTGCTTCCCTGACTTGGTCTGCGGCGTGGTGGGCTGCGTGTCCCCCCCCCCCCCTCTACAGCGTGTCTGCCTGCTTCACTGACTTGGTCTGCGGCGTGGTGGGCTGCGTGTCCCCCCCCCCCCCCCTCTACAGCATGTCTGCCTGCTTCCCTGACTTGGTCTGCGGCGTGGTGGGCTGCGTGTCCCCCCCCCCCCCCTCCCCCACTACAGCATGTCTGCCTGCTTCACTGACTTGTTCTGCGGCGTGGTGGGCTGCGTGTCCCCCCCCCTCCCCCTCTACAGCATGTCTGCCTGCTTCACTGACTTGGTCTGCGGCGTGGTGGGCTGCGTGTCCCCCCTCCCCTCTACAGCATGTCTGCCTGCTTCCCTGACTTGGTCTGCGGCGTGGTGGGCTGCGTGTCCCCCCCCCCCCCACTACAGCATGTCTGCCTGCTTCACTGACTTGGTCTGCGGCGTGGTGGGCTGCGTGCCCCCCCCCCCTCCCCCTCTACAGCATGTCTGCCTGCTTCACTGACTTGGTCTGCGGCGTGGTGGGCTGCGTGCCCCCCCCCCCCTCCCCCTCTACAGCATGTCTGCCTGCTTCACTTACTTGGTCTGCGGCGTGGTGGGCTGCGTGCCCCCCCCCCCCCCTCCCCCTCTACAGCATGTCTGCCTGCTTCACTGACTTGGTCTGCGGCGTGGTGGGCTGCGTGCCCCCCCCCCCTCCCCCTCTACAGCATGTCTGCCTGCTTCACTGACTTGGTCTGCGGCGTGGTGGGCTGCGTGCCCCCCCCCCCCCCTCCCCCTCTACAGCATGTCTGCCTGCTTCACTTACTTGGTCTGCGGCGTGGTGGGCTGCGTGCCCCCCCCCCCCCCTCCCCCTCTACAGCATGTCTGCCTGCTTCACTTACTTGGTCTGCGGCGTGGTGGGCTGCGTGCCCCCCCCCCCCCTCCCCCTCTACAGCATGTCTGCCTGCTTCACTGACTTGGTCTGCGGCGTGGTGGGCTGCGTGTCCCCCCCCTCTACAGCATGTCTGCCTGCTTCCCTGACTTGGTCTGCGGCGTGGTGGGCTGCGTGTCCCCCCCTCTACAGATGTCTGCCTGCTTCCCTGACTTGGTCTGCGGCGTGGTGGGCTGCGTGTCCCCCCCCCCCCCCCCACCACTACAGCATGTCTGCCTGCTTCACTGACTTGGTCTGCGGCGTGGTGGGCTGCGTGTCCCCCCCCCCCTCTACAGCATGTCTGCCTGCTTCCCTGACTTGGTCTGCGGCGTGGTGGGCTGCGTGTCCCCCCCCCCCCCCCCCACTACAGCATGTCTGCCTGCTTCACTGACTTGGTCTGCGGCGTGGTGGGCTGCGTGTCCCCCCCCCCCCTCCCCCACTACAGCATGTCTGCCTGCTTCCCTGACTTGGTCTGCGGCGTGGTGGGCTGCGTGTCCCCCCCCCCTCCCCCACTACAGCATGTCTGCCTGCTTCCATGACTTGGTCTGCGGCGTGGTGGGCTGCGTGTCCCCCCCCCCCCCCCCCCCACTACAGCATGTCTGCCTGCTTCACTGACTTGGTCTGCGGCGTGGTGGGCTGCGTGTCCCCCCCCCTCCCCCTCTACAGCATGTCTGCCTGCTTCACTGACTTGGTCTGCGGCGTGGTGGGCTGCGTGTCCCCCCCCCCTCTACAGCATGTCTGCCTGCTTCACTGACTTGGTCTGCGGCGTGGTGGGCTGCGTGCCCCCCCCCCTCTACAGCATGTCTGCCTGCTTCACTGACTTGTTCTGCGGCGTGGTGGGCTGCGTGTCCCCCCCCTCCCCCACTACAGCATGTCTGCCTGCTTCCCTGACTTGGTCTGCGGCGTGGTGGGCTGCGTGTCCCCCCCCCCCACTACAGCATGTCTGCCTGCTTCACTGACTTGGTCTGCGGCGTGGTGGGCTGCGTGTCCCCCCCCCCCTCTACAGCATGTCTGCCTGCTTCACTGACTTGGTCTGCGGCGTGGTGGGCTGCGTGTCCCCCCCCCCTCCCCCTCTACAGCATGTCTGCCTGCTTCACTGACTTGGTCTGCGGCGTGGTGGGCTGCGTGTCCCCCCCCCCTCTACAGCATGTCTGCCTGCTTCACTGACTTGGTCTGCGGCGTGGTGGGCTGCGTGCCCCCCCCCCCTCCCCCACTACAGCATGTCTGCCTGCTTCACTGACTTGTTCTGCGGCGTGGTGGGCTGCGTGTCCCCCCCCCTCCCCCACTACAGCATGTCTGCCTGCTTCACTGACTTGGTCTGCGGCGTGGTGGGCTGCGTGCCCCCCCCCCCCTCCCCCTCTACAGCATGTCTGCCTGCTTCACTGACTTGGTCTGCGGCGTGGTGGGCTGCGTGCCCCCCCCCCCCTCCCCCACTACAGCATGTCTGCCTGCTTCACTGACTTGGTCTGCGGCGTGGTGGGCTGCGTGTCTCCCCCCCCCTCCCCCACTACAGCATGTCTGCCTGCTTCACTGACTTGGTCTGCGGCGTGGTGGGCTGCGTGTCCCCCCCCCCCCCTCCCCCACTACAGCATGTCTGCCTGCTTCACTGACTTGTTCTGCGGCGTGGTGGGCTGCGTGTCCCCCCCCCCCTCCCCCACTACAGCATGTCTGCCTGCTTCACTGACTTGGTCTGCGGCGTGGTGGGCTGCGTGTCCCCCCCCTCCCCCACTACAGCATGTCTGCCTGCTTCACTGACTTGGTCTGCGGCGTGGTGGGCTGCGTGTCCCCCCCCCCTCTACAGCATGTCTGCCTGCTTCCCTGACTTGGTCTGCGGCGTGGTGGGCTGCGTGTCCCCCCCCCCCCCCCACTACAGCATGTCTGCCTGCTTCACTGACTTGGTCTGCGGCGTGGTGGGCTGCGTGCCCCCCCCCCCCTCCCCCACTACAGCATGTCTGCCTGCTTCACTGACTTGGTCTGCGGCGTGGTGGGCTGCGTGCCCCCCCCCCCTCTACAGCATGTCTGCCTGCTTCACTGACTTGTTCTGCGGCGTGGTGGGCTGCGTGTCCCCCCCCTCTACAGCATGTCTGCCTGCTTCCCTGACTTGGTCTGCGGCGTGGTGGGCTGCGTGTCCCCCCCCCCCCCCCACTACAGCATGTCTGCCTGCTTCACTGACTTGGTCTGCGGCGTGGTGGGCTGCGTGCCCCCCCCCCTCCCCCACTACAGCATGTCTGCCTGCTTCACTGACTTGGTCTGCGGCGTGGTGGGCTGCGTGTCCCCCCCCCCCCTCCCCCACTACAGCATGTCTGCCTGCTTCACTGACTTGTTCTGCGGCGTGGTGGGCTGCGTGTCCCCCCCCCCCCCCACTACAGCATGTATGCCTGTTTCACTGACTTGGTCTGCGGCGTGGTGGGCTGCGTGTCCCTCCCCCTCTACAGCATGTCTGCCTGCTTCACTGACTTGGTCTGCGGCGTGGTGGGCTGCGTGTCCCCCCCCCCCCCTCCCCCACTACAGCATGTCTGCCTGCTTCACTGACTTGGTCTGCGGCGTGGTGGGCTGCGTGTCTCCCCCTCTACAGCATGTCTGCCTGCTTCACTGACTTGGTCTGCGGCGTGGTGGGCTGCGTGTCCCCCCCCCTCTACAGCATGTATGCCTGCTTCACTGACTTGGTCTGCGGCGTGGTGGGCTGCGTGTCCCCCCCCCCTCTACAGCATGTCTGCCTGCTTCACTGACTTGGTCTGCGGCGTGGTGGGCTGCGTGTCCCCCCCTGCTTCACTGACTTGGTCTGCGGCGTGGTGGGCTGCGTGTCCCCCCCCCCCCTCTACAGCATGTCTGCCTGCTTCACTGACTTGGTCTGCGGCGTGGTGGGCTGCGTGTCCCCCCCCTCTACAGCATGTATGCCTGCTTCACTGACTTGGTCTGCGGCGTGGTGGGCTGCGTGTCCCCCCCCCTCTACAGCATGTCTGCCTGCTTCACTGACTTGGTCTGCGGCGTGGTGGGCTGCGTGTCCCCCCCTCTACAGCATGTCTGCCTGCTTCACTGACTTGGTCTGCGGCGTGGTGGGCTGCGTGTCCCCCCCCCTCCCCCACTACAGCATGTCTGCCTGCTTCACTGACTTGTTCTGCGGCGTGGTGGGCTGCGTGCCCCCTCCCCCTCTACAGCATGTCTGCCTGCTTCACTGACTTGGTCTGCGGCGTGGTGGGCTGCGTGCCCCCCCCCCCCTCTACAGCATGTCTGCCTGCTTCACTGACTTGGTCTGCGGCGTGGTGGGCTGCGTGTCCCCCCCCCCCCCTCTACAGCATGTCTGCCTGCTTCACTGACTTGGTCTGCGGCGTGGTGGGCTCCGTGTCCCCCCCCCTCTACAGCATGTCTGCCTGCTTCACTGACTTGTTCTGCGGCGTGGTGGGCTGCGTGTCCCCCCCCCCCTCCCCCTCTACAGCATGTCTGCCTGCTTCACTGACTTGGTCTGCGGCGTGGTGGGCTGCGTGTCCCCCCCCCCCCTCTACAGCATGTCTGCCTGCTTCACTGACTTGGTCTGCGGCGTGGTGGGCTGCGTGTCCCCCCCCCTCTACAGCATGTCTGCCTGCTTCACTGACTTGGTCTGCGGCGTGGTGGGCTGCGTGTCCCCCCCCCCTCCCCCTCTACAGCATGTCTGCCTGCTTCACTGACTTGGTCTGCGGCGTGGTGGGCTGCGTGTCCCCCCCCCTCTACAGCATGTCTGCCTGCTTCACTGACTTGGTCTGCGGCGTGGTGGGCTGCGTGTCCCCCCCCCCCTCCCCCTCTACAGCATGTCTGCCTGCTTCACTGACTTGGTCTGCGGCGTGGTGGGCTGCGTGTCCCCCCCCCCTCTACAGCATGTCTGCCTGCTTCACTGACTTGTTCTGCGGCGTGGTGGGCTGCGTGTCCCCCCCCCCCTCCCCCTCTACAGCATGTCTGCCTGCTTCACTGACTTGGTCTGCGGCGTGGTGGGCTGCGTGTCCCCCCCCTCTACAGCATGTCTGCCTGCTTCACTGACTTGGTCTGCGGCGTGGTGGGCTGCGTGTCCCCCCCCCCCTACAGCATGTCTGCCTGCTTCACTGACTTGGTCTGCGGCGTGGTGGGCTGCGTGTCCCCCCCCCTCTACAGCATGTCTGCCTGCTTCACTGACTTGGTCTGCGGCGTGGTGGGCTGCGTGCCCCCCCCCCCTCTACAGCATGTCTGCCTGCTTCACTGACTTGGTCTGCGGCGTGGTGGGCTGCGTGTCCCCCCCCCCCTCTACAGCATGTCTGCCTGCTTCACTGACTTGGTCTGCGGCGTGGTGGGCTGCGTGTCCCCCCCCCCCTCTACAGCATGTCTGCCTGCTTCACTGACTTGGTCTGCGGCGTGGTGGGCTGCGTGTCCCCCCCCCTCTACAGCATGTCTGCCTGCTTCACTGACTTGGTCTGCGGCGTGGTGGGCTGCGTGTGTCCCCCCCCCCCCTCCCCCACTACAGCATGTCTGCCTGCTTCACTGACTTGGTCTGCGGCGTGGTGGGCTGCGTGCCCCCCCCCCTCTACAGCATGTCTGCCTGCTTCACTGACTTGGTCTGCGGCGTGGTGGGCTGCGTGCCCCCCTCCCCCACTACAGCATGTCTGCCTGCTTCACTGACTTGGTCTGCGGCGTGGTGGGCTGCGTGTGCCCCCCCCCCCCTCCCCCACTACAGCATGTCTGCCTGCTTCACTGACTTGGTCTGCGGCGTGGTGGGCTGCGTGTCCCCCCCCCCCTCTACAGCATGTCTGCCTGCTTCACTGACTTGGTCTGCGGCGTGGTGGGCTGCGTGTCCCCCCCCCCTCTACAGCATGTCTGCCTGCTTCACTGACTTGGTCTGCGGCGTGGTGGGCTGCGTGTCCCCTCCCCCACTACAGCATGTCTGCCTGCTTCACTGACTTGGTCTGCGGCGTGGTGGGCTGCGTGTGTCCCCCCCCCCCCCTCCCCCACTACAGCATGTCTGCCTGCTTCACTGACTTGGTCTGCGGCGTGGTGGGCTGCGTGCCCCCCCCCCTCTACAGCATGTCTGCCTGCTTCACTGACTTGGTCTGCGGCGTGGTGGGCTGCGTGTCCCCCCCCTCTACAGCATGTCTGCCTGCTTCACTGACTTGGTCTGCGGCGTGGTGGGCTGCGTGCCCCCCTCCCCCACTACAGCATGTCTGCCTGCTTCACTGACTTGGTCTGCGGCGTGGTGGGCTGCGTGCCCCCCCTCCCCCACTACAGCATGTCTGCCTGCTTCACTGACTTGGTCTGCGGCGTGGTGGGCTGCGTGTCCCCCCCCTCTACAGCATGTCTGCCTGCTTCACTGACTTGGTCTGCGGCGTGGTGGGCTGCGTGTCCCCCCCCCCCCCTCTACAGCATGTCTGCCTGCTTCACTGACTTGGTCTGCGGCGTGGTGGGCTGCGTGTCCCCCCCCCCCTCCCCCACTACAGCATGTCTGCCTGCTTCACTGACTTGGTCTGCGGCGTGGTGGGCTGCGTGTCCCCCCCCCCTCCCCCACTACAGCATGTCTGCCTGCTTCACTGACTTGGTCTGCGGCGTGGTGGGCTGCGTGTCCCCCCCTCTACAGCATGTCTGCCTGCATCACTGACTTGGTCTGCGGCGTGGTGGGCTGCGTGTCCCCCCCCCCCCCTCCCCCACTACAGCATGTCTGCCTGCTTCACTGACTTGGTCTGCGGCGTGGTGGGCTGCGTGCCCCCCCCCCCCCTCTACAGCATGTCTGCCTGCTTCAATGACTTGGTCTGCGGCGTGGTGGGCTGCGTGTCCCCCCCCTCTACAGCATGTCTGCCTGCTTCACTGACTTGGTCTGCGGCGTGGTGGGCTGCGTGTCCCCCCCTCCCCCTCTACAGCATGTCTGCCTGCTTCACTGACTTGGTCTGCGGCGTGGTGGGCTGCGTGTGTCCCCCCCCCCCCCCACTACAGCATGTCTGCCTGCTTCACTGACTTGTTCTGCGGCGTGGTGGGCTGCGTGCCCCCCCCCCCCCCTCCCCCACTACAGCATGTCTGCCTGCTTCACTGACTTGGTCTGCGGCGTGGTGGGCTGCGTGCCCCCCCCCCCCTCTACAGCATGTCTGCCTGCTTCACTGACTTGGTCTGCGGCGTGGTGGGCTGCGTGTCCCCTCCCCCACTACAGCATGTCTGCCTGCTTCACTGACTTGGTCTGCGGCGTGGTGGGCTGCGTGTGTCCCCCCCCTCCCCCACTACAGCATGTCTGCCTGCTTCACTGACTTGGTCTGCGGCGTGGTGGGCTGCGTGCCCCCCCTCTACAGCATGTCTGCCTGCTTCACTGACTTGGTCTGCGGCGTGGTGGGCTGCGTGTCCCCCCCCCCTCTACAGCATGTCTGCCTGCTTCACTGACTTGGTCTGCGGCGTGGTGGGCTGCGTGTCCTCCCCCACTACAGCATGTCTGCCTGCTTCACTGACTTGGTCTGCGGCGTGGTGGGCTGCGTGCCCCCCTCCCCCACTACAGCATGTCTGCCTGCTTCACTGACTTGGTCTGCGGCGTGGTGGGCTGCGTGTCCCCCCCCCCCCCCCACTACAGCATGTCTGCCTGCTTCACTGACTTGGTCTGCGGCGTGGTGGGCTGCGTGCCCCCCCCCCCCTCCCACTACAGCATGTCTGCCTGCTTCACTGACTTGGTCTGCGGCGTGGTGGGCTGCGTGTCCCCCCCCCCCTTTACAGCATGTCTGCCTGCTTCACTGACTTGGTCTGCGGCGTGGTGGGCTGCGTGTCCCCCCCCCTCCCCCACTACAGCATGTCTGCCTGCTTCACTGACTTGGTCTGCGGCGTGGTGGGCTGCGTGCCCCCCCCCCCTCTACAGCATGTCTGCCTGCTTCACTGACTTGGTCTGCGGCGTGGTGGGCTGCGTGTCCCCCCCCCCCCTCCCCCACTACAGCATGTCTGCCTGCTTCACTGACTTGGTCTGCGGCGTGGTGGGCTGCGTGTCCCCCCCCCTCTACAGCATGTCTGCCTGCTTCACTGGCTTGGTCTGCGGCGTGGTGGGCTGCGTGTCCCCCCCCCCCCCTCTACAGCATGTCTGCCTGCATCACTGACTTGGTCTGCGGCGTGGTGGGCTGCGTGTCCCCCCCTCTACAGCATGTCTGCCTGCTTCACTGACTTGGTCTGCGGCGTGGTGGGCTGCGTGTCCCCCCCCCCTCTACAGCATGTCTGCCTGCTTCACTGACTTGGTCTGCGGCGTGGTGGGCTGCGTGTCCCCTCCCCCACTACAGCATGTCTGCCTGCTTCACTGACTTGGTCTGCGGCGTGGTGGGCTGCGTGTCCCCCCCCCCCTCCCCCACTACAGCATGTCTGCCTGCTTCACTGACTTGGTCTGCGGCGTGGTGGGCTGCGTGTCCTCCCCCTCTACAGCATGTCTGCCTGCTTCACTGACTTGGTCTGCGGCGTGGTGGGCTGCGTGTCCCCCCCCCTCTACAGCATGTCTGCCTGCTTCACTGACTTGGTCTGAGGCGTGGTGGGCTGCGTGTCCCCCCCCCCTCTACAGCATGTCTGCCTGCTTCACTGACTTGGTCTGAGGCGTGGTGGGCTGCGTGTCCCCCCCCCCCTCTACAGCATGTCTGCCTGCTTCACTGACTTGGTCTGCGGCGTGGTGGGCTGCGTGTCCCCCCCCCCCCCTCTACAGCATGTCTGCCTGCTTCACTGACTTGGTCTGCGGCGTAGTGGGCTGCGTGTCCCCCCCCCCCTCTACAGCATGTCTGCCTGCTTCACTGACTTGGTCTGCGGCGTGGTGGGCTGCGTGTCCCCCCCCCCCTCTACAGCATGTCTGCCTGCTTCACTGACTTGGTCTGCGGCGTGGTGGGCTGCGTGTCCCCCCCCCTCTACAGCATGTCTGCCTGCTTCACTGACTTGGTCTGCGGCGTGGTGGGCTGCGTGTCCCCCCCCCCTCTACAGCATGTCTGCCTGCTTCACTGACTTGGTCTGCGGCGTGGTGGGCTGCGTGTCCCCCCCCCCCCTCTACAGCGTGTCTGCCTGCTTCACTGACTTGGTCTGCGGCGTGGTGGGCTGCGTGTCCCCCCCCCCCCCCCTACAGCGTGTCTGCCTGCTTCACTGACTTGGTCTGCGGCGTGGTGGGCTGCGTGTCCCCCCCCCTCTACAGCATGTCTGCCTGCTTCACTGACTTGATCTGCGGCGTGGTGGGCTGCGTGTCCCCCCCCCCCCTCTACAGCATGTCTGCCTGCTTCACTGACTTGGTCTGCGGCGTGGTGGGCTGCGTGTCCCCCCCTCTACAGCATGTCTGCCTGCTTCACTGACTTGGTCTGCGGCGTGGTGGGCTGCGTGTCCCCCCCCCCTCTACAGCATGTCTGCCTGCTTCACTGACTTGGTCTGCGGCGTGGTGGGCTGCGTGTCCCCCCCCTCTACAGCATGTCTGCCTGCTTCACTGACTTGGTCTGCGGCGTGGTGGGCTGCGTGTCCCCCCCTCTACAGCATGTCTGCCTGCTTCACTGACTTGGTCTGCGGCGTGGTGGGCTGCGTGTCCCCCCCCCCCCTCCCCCACTACAGCATGTCTGCCTGCTTCACTGACTTGGTCTGCGGCGTGGTGGGCTGCGTGTCCTCCCCCTCTACAGCATGTCTGCCTGCTTCACTGACTTGGTCTGCGGCGTGGTGGGCTGCGTGTCCCCCCCCCCTCCCCCACTACAGCATGTCTGCCTGCTTCACTGACTTGGTCTGCGGCGTGGTGGGCTGCGTGTCCTCCCCCTCTACAGCATGTCTGCCTGCTTCACTGACTTGGTCTGCGGCGTGGTGGGCTGCGTGTCCCCCCCCCCCCCCTCCCCCACTACAGCATGTCTGCCTGCTTCACTGACTTGGTCTGCGGCGTGGTGGGCTGCGTGTCCCCCCCTCTACAGCATGTCTGCCTGCTTCACTGACTTGGTCTGCGGCGTGGTGGGCTGCGTGTCCCCCCCCCCCTCTACAGCATGTCTGCCTGCTTCACTGACTTGGTCTGCGGCGTGGTGGGCTGCGTGCCCCCCCCTCTACAGCATGTCTGCCTGCTTCACTGACTTGTTCTGCGGCGTGGTGGGCTGCGTGTCCCCCCCCCCTCTACAGCATGTCTGCCTGCTTCACTGACTTGGTCTGCGGCGTGGTGGGCTGCGTGCCCCCCCCTCTACAGCATGTCTGCCTGCTTCACTGACTTGGTCTGCGGCGTGGTGGGCTGCGTGTCCCCCCCCCCTCTACAGCGTGTCTGCCTGCTTCACTGACTTGGTCTGCGGCGTGGTGGGCTGCGTGTCCCCCCCCCCCTCTACAGCATGTCTGCCTGCTTCACTGACTTGGTCTGCGGCGTGGTGGGCTGCGTGCCCCCCCTCTACAGCATGTCTGCCTGCTTCACTGACTTGTTCTGCGGCGTGGTGGGCTGCGTGTGTCCCCCCCCTCTACAGCATGTCTGCCTGCTTCACTGACTTGGTCTGCGGCGTGGTGGGCTGCGTGCCCCCCTCTACAGCATGTCTGCCTGCTTCACTGACTTGGTCTGCGGCGTGGTGGGCTGCGTGTCCCCCCTCCCCCCTCTACAGCATGTCTGCCTGCTTCACTGACTTGTTCTGCGGCGTGGTGGGCTGCGTGTCCCCCCCCCCCTCCCCCCCTCTACAGCATGTCTGCCTGCTTCACTGACTTGGTCTGCGGCGTGGTGGGCTGCGTGTCGCCGGCCCCTCTACAGCATGTCTGCCTGCTTCACTGACTTGGTCTGCGGCGTGGTGGGCTGCGTGCCCCCCCCCCTCTACAGCATGTCTGCCTGCTTCACTGACTTGGTCTGCGGCGTGGTGGGCTGCGTGTCCCCCCCCCTCTACAGCATGTCTGCCTGCTTCACTGACTTGGTCTGCGGCGTGGTGGGCTGCGTGTCCCCCCTCCCCCCTCTACAGCATGTCTGCCTGCTTCACTGACTTGGTCTGCGGCGTGGTGGGCTGCGTGTCGCCGGCCTCCTCCCCCACTACAGCATGTCTGCCTGCTTCACTGACTTGGTCTGCGGCGTGGTGGGCTGCGTGTCCCCCCCCTCTACAGCATGTCTGCCTGCTTCACTGACTTGGTCTGCGGCGTGGTGGGCTGCGTGTCGCCGGCCAGGTGGGCGTAGATGTTCATCACACGCAGCAGATGGGTCACCAGCGGCTCCAGCAGGTCCCAGTTTGCCCTCAGCCGCTCCTCCCGGCTCTGGGACGGCCGCGCCCGCTGCTGGCGCACACAGACACCTGGAGAGACGGAGACGGAGCAGGTCGTGGCGGACGCATGGAAAGCCACGGCACAGGCCGGGTGATGTCATTTATAGCTGCGTTCATCTTGAACACACACACGGTGATGTCATTTATAGCTGCGTTCATCTTGAACACACACACACACACACACACACACACACACACACACACACACACACACACACACACACACACACACACACACACACACACACACACACACACACACACACACACACACACACACACACACACACACACACACACACACACACACACACACACACACACACACACACACACACACACACACACACACACACACACACACACACACACACACACACACACACACACACACACACACACACACACACACACACACACACACACACACACACACACACACACACACACACACACACACACACACACACACACACACACACACACACACACACACACACACACACACACACACACACACACACACACACACACACACACACACACACACACACACACACACACACACACACACACACACACACACACACACACACACACACACACACACACACACACACACACACACACACACACACACACACACACACACACACACACACACACACACACACACACACACACACACACACACACCCACACCCACACCCACACCCACACCCACACCCACACCCACACCCACACACACACACACAAAACAGCACACAAATAGTCGGGGATTAAATCTGATCACGTGCACGTGCAGAACAAAAGTGACTCGCATTTTCACGTTTCCAGCAAGTTGCACATCGATGCCGTTAATATTTCATAGCACAGCAGTGCCGGACTTCTAGGACGGGTATTCCACCCGACTATGTGATTTAAATAGTACCATAAGAAAACAACAGTAACCGGCTGCCAGGCTGGCGGCCAGGTGTACCAAGAATCGAACTGCACCACAGTGAAACAGAACTAACCGGCTGCCGGGCTGGCGGCCAGGTGTTCCAAGAATCGAACTGCACCACAGTGAAACAGAACTAACCGGCTGCCGGGCTGGCGGCCAGGTGTACCAAGAATCGAACTGCACCACAGTGAAACAGAACTAACCGGCTGCCGGGCTGGCGGCCAGGTGTACCAAGAATCGAACTGCACCTCAGTGAAACAGAACTAACCGGCTGCCGGGCTGGCGGCCAGGTGTACCAAGAATCGAACTGCACCACAGTGAAACAGAACTAACCGGCTGCCAGGCTGGCGGCCAGGTGTACCAAGAATCGAACTGCACCACAGTGAAACAGAACTAACCGGCTGCCGGGCTGGCGGCCAGGTGTACCAAGAATCGAACTGCACCACAGTGAAACAGAACTAACCGGCTGCCAGGCTGGCGGCCAGGTGTACCAAGAATCGAACTGCACCACAGTGAAACAGAACTAACCGGCTGCCAGGCTGGCGGCCAGGTGTACCAAGAATCGAACTGCACCACAGTGAAACAGAACTAACCGGCTGCCAGGCTGGCGGCCAGGTGTACCAAGAATCGAACTGCACCACAGTGAAACAGAACTAACCGGCTGCCAGGCTGGCGGCCAGGTGTACCAAGAATCGAACTGCACCACAGTGAAACAGAACTAACCGGCTGCCAGGCTGGCGGCCAGGTGCACCAAGAATCGAACTGCACCACAGTGAAACAGAACTAACCGGCTGCCAGGCTGGCGGCCAGGTGCACCAAGAATCGAACTGCACCACAGTGAAACAGAACTAACCGGCTGCCAGGCTGGCGGCCAGGTGTACCAAGAATCGAACTGCACCACAGTGAAACAGAACTAACCGGCTGCCAGGCTGGCGGCCAGGTGTACCAAGAATCGAACTGCACCACAGTGAAACAGAACTAACCGGCTGCCGGGCTGGCGGCCAGGTGTACCAAGAATCGAACTGCACCACAGTGAAACAGAACTAACCGGCTGCCAGGCTGGCGGCCAGGTGTACCAAGAATCGAACTGCACCACAGTGAAACAGAACTAACCGGCTGCCAGGCTGGCGGCCAGGTGTACCAAGAATCGAACTGCACCACAGTGAAACAGAACTAACCGGCTGCCAGGCTGGCGGCCAGGTGTACCAAGAATCGAACTGCACCACAGTGAAACAGAACTAACCGGCTGCCAGGCTGGCGGCCAGGTGTACCAAGAATCGAACTGCACCACAGTGAAACAGAACTAACCGGCTGCCAGGCTGGCGGCCAGGTGTACCAAGAATCGAACTGCACCACAGTGAAACAGAACTAACCGGCTGCCAGGCTGGCGGCCAGGTGTACCAAGAATCGAACTGCACCACAGTGAAACAGAACTAACCGGCTGCCAGGCTGGCGGCCAGGTGCACCAAGAATCGAACTGCACCACAGCGAAACAGAACTAACCGGCTGCCAGGCTGGCGGTCAGGTGCACCAAGAATCGAACTGCACCACAGTGAAACAGAACTAACCGGCTGCCAGGCTGGCGGCCAGGTGTACCAAGAATCGAACTGCACCACAGTGAAACAGAACTAACCGGCTGCCAGGCTGGCGGCCAGGTGTACCAAGAATCGAACTGCACCACAGTGAAACAGAACTAACCGGCTGCCAGGCTGGCGGCCAGGTGTACCAAGAATCGAATTGCACCACAGTGAAACAGAACTAACCGGCTGCCAGGCTGGCGGCCGGGTGTACCAAGAATCGAACTGCACCACAGTGAAACAGAACTAACCGGCTGCCAGGCTGGCGGCCAGGTGTACCAAGAATCGAACTGCACCACAGTGAAACAGAACTAACCGGCTGCCAGGCTGGCGGCCAGGTGTACCAAGAATCGAACTGCACCACAGTGAAACAGAACTAACCGGCTGCCAGGCTGGCGGCCAGGTGTACCAAGAATCGAACTGCACCACAGTGAAACAGAACTAACCGGCTGCCAGGCTGGCGGCCAGGTGCACCAGGTTGGTGTGCGTCGTCAGGTCGTGCATCAGCTGAGTGGACGTTACCATGGAGACACACAGCTGGTATAGACCGCGCCTGTACCTGTGTAAAAGACGCAGACCGCTATAATTCATCAGATGGACAACTATAACTTTGTGTTACTGACCTGAGGATACTTCGCAGACATTCGAAAAAGTTGCAAGACGAAATTAGTTGTAGTTACTGTACAATGTATGTACATAATTGCTATACGAAGACAAATAAACTATAGCTATGTTCTCAGAGAGTCAGTCTAGCGTATTCAACACAATACTCTGCAGTCTACACTGTGGTTCTCAAAGAGATCGGTCCAGAATATTGCGTGGGAATACATCCAGACGCTGGACATTCCCTGGTGTTTGTGGTTCCCCTGCACGCCTCCGTTACCCTGTCAACACTACCCACCGTCTGTGGTTCCCCTGCCACGCCTCCGTTACCCTGTCAACACCACCCACCGTTTGTGGTTCACCTGGCACGCCTCCGTTACCCTGTCAACACTACCCACCGTCTGTGGTTCCTCTGGCACACCTCCGTTACCCTGTCAACACTACCCACCGTTTGTGGTTCACCTGGTACGCCTCCGTTACCCTGTCAACACTACCCACCGTCTGTGGTTCCCCTGGCACGCCTCCGTTACCCTGTCAACACTACTCACCGTTTGTGGTTCCCCTGGCACGCCTCCGTTACCCTGTCAACACTACCCACCGTTTGTGGTTCACCTGGTACGCCTCCGTTACCCTGTCAACACTACTCACCGTTTGTGGTTCCCCTGGCACGCCTCCGTTACCCTGTCAACACTAACCACCGTTTGTGGTTCACCTGGCACGCCTCCGTTACCCTGTCAACACTACCCACCGTTTGTGGTTCACCCGGTACGCCTCCGTTACCCTGTCAACACTACCCACCGTCTGTGGTTCCCCTGGCACACCTCCGTTACCCTGTCAACACTACCCACCGTTTGTGGTTCACCTGGTACGCCTCCGTTACCCTGTCAACACTACTCACCGTTTGTGGTTCCCCTGGCACGCCTCCGTTACCCTGTCAACACTAACCACCGTTTGTGGTTCACCTGGCACGCCTCCGTTACCCTGTCAACACTACCCACCGTTTGTGGTTCACCTGGCACGCCTCCGTTACCCTGTCAACACTACCCACCGTTTGTGGTTCACCCGGTACGCCTCCGTTACCCTGTCAACACTACCCACCGTTTGTGGTTCACCTGCCACGCCTCCGTTACCCTGTCAACACTACCCACCGTTTGTGGTTCACCTGCCACGCCTCCGGGTAGACGGTGGCCGGCATTTTGTCCATGAGCGCCCTCAGCGCCAGCACCGCTCCCGACTGTCGGCATAGCAGCGGAGGTCAGCGGACAGGGGGTACCATAGGACCAGCGGACAGAGGTCAGGGTAGTTTACAAGCCCTAGCAGTGAAGACAAAAAGAAGAAAATCGGGAAAATGTCATCCACTATAATTCCCATATTTGAGAAGCAGATGGGAAGGCATGAAACAAGAAAATAATCATGTAATTTGAGACACGGAAAACAACGGTCAGTGAACGAATCTGTTATAAATTTACTACCCACCAAACTCAAGCCAAGCCCATTCGCTCTCCCCCTTCCGTCTGCCACTCACCACCATATGTTTTGAATCGGTCATCATGAGTGTGTTCACCAGCCTGCTGACCACTGCGGACAGCGCCGCCCCCAGCTCCGGCCGCCCGGCCCCGGCGCTGCCGCCGCGTCTCTCAGCATCACTGAAGGGCGGCACGGCGCCGCGGCCCGGCCCCGTCACGTGCAGGCCCACGCCCCACGGCTGCGGCGGCGGCAGCAGGGCGCAGCGCTGCCTCCCGGCCGCCTCGGCCACCCAGCCGTCCGGGTCGGTCGCCACGGGTACACGCTGAACGTAACTGCGGGGCGGGGAGGGAGACAGGGAAGGAGGTCAGAGCACGACCACGGCAGACCGCGGCGCAGGCTCGTCAAGAAACAACGTCGTCCGAATTGTGAGCAATAATCCACAAAGTCGAGAAGGATACACAAGATTAAGGCATTTCGACAAAAAGTAGGCATCATGTATGCAATGTAACGCATAAACAGACTCATATGTGAAAGGCCAATGCATCAGCGCTCAATGCACTTCGCCGTTAGCAATCGTCTGCCTGACGATCCCTCGTTGTTGCTGCTCTCAATAAATAAACTCCACAAACCAGTGACGGATGTCATGTCATCAGGAGGACCAGACAACAACCAGGACTGAAACTGACCTGACAAGTGTGGCAGCAGCCGCCTGCTGGACGCGCTGGTCGGCGTCCTCCAGCAGCGTCAGCAACACGTCGTCCAGCAGCAGCTGGTGGTAGCTGCTGTCATCAGCAGCGCCCCAGTGCCACAGCAGCTCCAGCTCCGGCAGCGGCAGCGCAGCGAGCAGCGAACACAGGTCCACCTGGGCAACAAGCACCATATGGTATTGCTGGTGATGATCATTCGGGTTTAGACTTTAGTGGCGCTGCAATTGATCGGGTTAATGGCGCTTACAACCTCCTGGTGAAACGGGACATCACGAAAGTGAATTCGTCAATCAAGCTTAGGAGCTTAGCAGCAACGGTAATCGACAGAAAGTCTTTAAACAACTATGATGATGATTATTCCTTCGCCCTACGGGAGCTTTTTTCACCTTCGCCCTACGGGGGGGGGGGGGGGCTGACAGTCTCCCCTGTTAATTTCCACACCAAGCAACTTAAAGCAATGCAGTAAGAACCAGCATGTTGCCTGTCATGATAGGAATCTAACAGTATGCGATTTTTAGGTTTCAGGTCAACGGGTGACCTTCCAGGTCAAGTGAATGACCTCGGATCTACCATGTCCAGAGCAACGATTTTGCTCTGACATAAAACCTCAAAATGAGAAATTGATGAATATAGGTAAAAAGGCATGCTCCTAGACCAGTTTTGTCTCAGAAATACAGAAAAGGTAATTATTTGTTCGTATCTTGTCAACACAAGTCCAAAAAAAGTTATTAAAAAATGACGTCATGGGGTTCTTACACTTAGGGAGCCATCACTGTCAAAAATAGAGATATTGCTTTGAAATTTGGTTTGAGTAAATTCCATACTCAGTTTTCTCACAAATATTCCGGTTTTTCTAACATCTTCGAAAATTTTGATTTTGTAGTGATTAAACAAAAATGATGGTCAAAAACCCAAAATTTCGGAAATCCGAGATTGCCATTTTAAAGAAAATGTAATTTTGTATCGTTGGTGCATTGCGTTTGCAATTTGCTTCAAAACTCTGTTTTCTACGATTTTTCAAATATCTATCGTTTTTCCACCAACATGACATCATCAAAACATGATTATCTCCAAAAATTCTTAACCAATTTCATTTTTTTTTACAGCAACGTATAATTGTTGTAGACTCAGCTACTGAAAAATTCAGTAAGATGCGCCGCATGTGTAAAAAGTTATTCAAGAAAAACCTCAGGGGGTGGCTGTCAGCCCCCCCCCCCCCCCACACCCGTAGGGCGAGGGTTAAGACTACACTTAAACAACTATAATTACGACGAGTAGATAAATGTGTATTTGCGAGGAAACTTGCGAGATGAGAGAACCATATAAATGGGCAATGTGAATGGTGACGGACTGACAGTACCTTGACCAGCCATGTGACTGACTGACAGTACCTTGACCAGCCATGTGACTGACTGACAGTACCTTGACCAGCCAGTAGGAGTGCTCGGCCAGCCGCAGCAGGACAGACAGCAGCGGCAGCAGCAGTTGACAGTCGGAGGCCTTCAGCAGGGGCTCCAGACACTGGCCGAGCCCCTCCAGCGCCTGGCGACTCGAGACGTGACTGGCGTCCAGCAACACCTGAGCAATGAGCACAGAGCCCCAACCACCCCGTCAGCGTATATCTTCATAAAGACCAGCCATCTGGCCAGAGCACCGTACACCGTACACACTCACTCCACACAGACACGTGTCTGAGTGGCCACACCGGTTTTAATCTCGCATCTGAGTAACCCAGTCGCAGTAGCTGCACTTTCAGGACAAAGCCAGCAAACAGTCCCACTAACCAGAGACGAAAATATTGACGACTTTTAGTAGACTGCACGATTACAGAAACTTTAACTTCATGTTATAATAACATCACAAACAGCGTATATGCTTATCGAAAGCCCTCAGACTAGCGTATTATTTTCTTAACTTCATAGCATGGATTACAGCGCGACTCCTGCAATTGTGCAGTAGTGTGCGTCCCAGTCTGTTGACCTGCGGGCTGCGACAGACTGACCTGCTGCAGGTGGTCCAGCAGGGGCCGGGTCTGCAGCGGGGCCGGCCGATCCGTGTCAGCAGCAGCCGGGTGCAGCGCCGCCGCCCGCAGGTAGGTGCCGATCAGCAGCGAGACGGCGCCACGCAGCTGAGGGTCGCCGTCACCCACGAACAGCAGCGCGTCCCACATGTACTGGCAGTCGGCTGAGGGGGCGGTTTTAGAAGAGTGAAGACATTGAATTTTAGAGGCGATAAGCGATATGTAAAGTTGTTTTGAAGAATATGCGAATCGCATGAGACGAAAATCTGCCAATGTTTTCAACTGGAAGTGAATACGATGTTAAGTTGCAGGCTACGCTGTTACGCTACGCCTTACAGCAAAGTGCGTTCAGCATTAAATCGGTGAAGTAATTACGATTTTATTCGTTGGTTTATTGAGATGTACGGTGCACCAACTCTTCAGAGCATTTTGCACCCATTAATTACGAACGATTAAAGTAGCATGTTGCATTGTTATGGTGATGTCTAACAAGACATTGCGTTACGACATTATAAGTGCGTGACAGGTTTGCCCGTCCGCTTGTTTGTGAATTTAAGCACGAACAGTTCAAAGGCTAAAAAAGGTAAACAGTCAACACTATAAATATAAAAAATAGCAGGACATCCTTGTGCAGGTTTGCATGAGGTTCTCCATTCTCCAACTAGATTCCCACCAGTGTCAACTAGTACCGCAGCAGATAGCAGGAGCATCCTTTAAATGTGTCCTCCTCACCTGAGTCAGGGTCCTTATCGATGAGCAATGGCAAGGAGAGGATGTCCGGAGCCAGCGACACGGCGGCGCTGACACAGGTGACACACAACACCTTGATGCTGACACGGGCCTCCCTGTCAGACCTGTCGAGTGTCGACACACACACGGAAACATTGCCATCGAATGACCTCACCAAAACGCATATATAGCAGCGGGCCCAACCATCTCACATACTTGTGTGTGGCGAAATAGCACGAACCTTGTTATGGTTGAAGGGTTCCGCATTTCGTATCCAAGTCGGGAGAGCATTGCCCCAAGACGGCAGCATCATGCTGTCAACATTGCACCAAAACTCACCAAACAAACATATGATGATGATGATTTGGGCTTAGGCGCGCCTCAACAGCTTATCATTATCTGTATCGCACACATTGTAATGAGCACATCAACGTAGGCTGACATATTCAGGAGGCCAATATATGTGCATCGGAGCATTACACTGACCTGATGCCCTTCGGCGTGCCAGTGAGCAGATACCGGGACACGATGAGGCGACAGCAGTGGATCAGTGGTATTCCTCCGTCCGTAAGCGAGCCCACATCCCCGGCTGACGCGCCCTGAAAGGCGAACAGCAGTGGATCAGTGGTGATCCCCTGATCCGACCGTCAGGGAGCCCACATCCCCGGCTGACGCGCCCTGAAAGGCGGACAGCAGTGGATCAGTGGTGATCCCCTGATCCGACCGTCAGGGAGCCCACATCCCCGGCTGACGCGCCCTGAAAGGCGGACAGCAGTGGATCAGTGGTGATCCCCTGATCCGACCGTCAGGGAGCCCACATCCCCGGCTAAAACGCCCTGAAAGGCGGACAGCAGTGGATCAGTGGTGATCCCCTGATCCGACCGTCAGGGAGCCCACATCCCCGGCTAAAACGCCCTGAAAGGCGGACAGCAGTGGATCAGTGGTGATCCCCTGATCCGACCGTCAGGGAGCCCACATCCCCGGCTAAAACGCCCTGAAAGGCGGACAGCAGTGGATCAGTGGTGATCCCCTGATCCGACCGTCAGGGAGCCCACATCCCCGGCTGACGCGCCCTGAAAGGCGGACAGCAGTGGATCAGTGGTGATCCCCTGATCCGACCGTCAGGGAGCCCACATCCCCGGCTAAAACGCCCTGAAAGGCGGACAGCAGTGGATCAGTGGTGATCCCCTGATCCGACCGTCAGGGAGCCCACATCCCCGGCTAAAACGCCCTGAAAGGCGTTACAAATATATTGCATGACGGCATAAGATCAGTTCGATACATACGCGACCTAAAATAAAACAAGCTAACCCACTACAAAGATACTAAACTGACTCCAAGCCGTGGGCAAACTCTTCGATTACAACAGTCAGTGTTAACACCCTGCCACAAACAGTCAGTGTTAACACCCTGCCACAAACAGTCAGTGTTAACACCCTGCCACAAACAGTCAGTGTTAACACCCTGCCACAAACAGTCAGTGTTAACACCCTGCCACAAACAGCCAGTGTTAACACCCTGCCACAAACAGTCAGTGTTAACACCCTGCCACAAACAGTGTTAACACCCTGCCACAGTCAGTCTTAACACCCTGCCACAAACAGTCAGTGTTAACACCCTGCCACATACAGTCAGTGTTAACACCCTGCCACAAACAGTGTTAGCACCCTGCCACAAACAGTCAGTCTTAACACCCTGCCACAAACAGTCAGTGTTAACACCCTGCCACAAACAGTCAGTCTTAACACCCTGCCACAAACAGTCAGTGTTAACACCCTGCCACAAACAGTCAGTCTTAACACCCTGCCACAAACAGTCAGTGTTAACACCCTGCCACAAACAGTCAGTGTTAACACCCTGCCACATACAGTCAGTGTTAACACCCTGCCACAAACAGTCAGTGTTAACACCCTGCCACAAACAGTCAGTGTTAACACCCTGCCACAAACAGTCAGTTAACACCCTGCCACAAACAGTCAGTGTTAACACCCTGCCACAAACAGTCAGTGTTAACACCCTGCCACATACAGTCAGTCTTAACACCCTGCCACAAACAGTCAGTCTTAACACCCTGCCACAAACAGTCAGTGTTAACACCCTGCCACAAACAGTCAGTTTTAACACCCTGCCACATACAGTCAGTGTTAACACCCTGCCACAAACAGTCAGTGTTAACACCCTGCCACAAACAGTCAGTGTTAACACCCTGCCACAAACAGTCAGTGTTAACACCCTGCCACAAACAGTCAGTGTTAACACCCTGCCACAAACAGTCAGTGTTAACACCCTGCCACAAACAGTCAGTGTTAACACCCTGCCACAAACAGTGTTAGCACCCTGCCACAAACAGTCAGTCTTAACACCCTGCCACAAAGTCAGTCTTAACACCCTGCCACAAACAGTCAGTGTTAACACCCTGCCACAAACAGTCAGTCTTAACACCCTGCCACATACAGTCAGTGTTAACACCCTGCCACAAACAGTCAGTGTTAACACCCTGCCACATACAGTCAGTGTTAACACCCTGCCACAAACAGTCAGTTTTAACACCCTGCCACAAACAGTCAGTGTTAACACCCTGCCACAAACAGTCAGTGTTAACACCCTGCCACAAACAGTCAGTGTTAACACCCTGCCACATACAGTCAGTGTTAACACCCTGCCACAAACAGTCAGTTTTAACACCCTGCCACAAACAGTCAGTCTTAACACCCTGCCACAAACAGTCAGTGTTAACACCCTGCCACAAACAGTCAGTGTTAACACCCTGCCACAAACAGTCAGTCTTAACACCCTGCCACATACAGTCAGTGTTAACACCCTGCCACATACAGTCAGTGTTAACACCCTGCCACAAACAGTCAGTGTTAACACCCTGCCACAAACAGTCAGTGTTAACACCCTGCCACAAACAGTCAGTGTTAACACCCTGCCACAAACAGTCAGTGTTAACACCCTGCCACAAACAGTCAGTGTTAACACCCTGTCACAAACAGTCAGTGTTAACACCCTGCCACAAACAGTCAGTGTTAAACCCTGCCACAAACAGTCAGTGTTAACACCCTGCCACAAACAGTCAGTGTTAACACCCTGTCACAAACAGTCAGTGTTAACACCCTGCCACAAACAGTCAGTGTTAACACCCTGTCACAAACAGTCAGTGTTAACACCCTGCCACATACAGTCAGTGTTAACACCCTGCCACAAACAGTGTTAGCACCCTGCCACACACAGTCAGTCTTAACACCCTGCCACAAACAGTCAGTCTTAACACCCTGCCACAAACAGTCCGTGTTAACACCCTGCCACAAACAGTCAGTGTTAACACTCTGCCACAAACAGTGTTAGCACCCTGCCACAAACAGTCAGTCTTAACACCCTGCCACAAACAGTCAGTGTTAACACCCTGCCACAAACAGTCAGTGTTAACACCCTGCCACAAACAGTCAGTGTTAACACCCTGCCACAAACAGTCAGTCTTAACACCCTGCCACAAACAGTCAGTGTTAACACCCTGCCACAAACAGTGTTAGCACCCTGCCACAAACAGTCAGTCTTAACACCCTGTCACAAACAGTCAGTGTTAACACCCTGCCACAAACAGTCAGTCTTAACACCCTGCCACAAACAGTCAGTGTTAACACTCTGCCACAAACAGTGTTAGCACCCTGCCACAAACAGTCAGTCTTAACACCCTGCCACAAACAGTCAGTGTTAACACCCTGCCACAAACAGTCAGTGTTAACACCCTGCCACAAACAGTGTTAACACCCTGCCACAAACAGTCAGTGTTAGCACCCTGCCACAAACAGTCAGTCTTAACACCCTGTCACAAACAGTCAGTCTTAACACCCTGCCACAAACAGTCAGTGTTAACACCCTGCCACAAACAGTCAGTCTTAACACCCTGCCACAAACAGTCAGTGTTAACACCCTGCCACAAACAGTCAGTGTTAACACTCTGCCACAAACAGTCAGTGTTAACACCCTGCCACATAAGTCAGTGTTAACACCCTGCCACAAACAGTCAGTCTTAACACCCTGCCACAAACAGTCAGTGTTAACACCCTGCCACAAACAGTCAGTGTTAACACCCTGCCACAAACAGTCAGTCTTAACACCCTGCCACAAACAGTCAGTCTTAACACCCTGCCACAAACAGTCAGTGTTAACACCCTGCCACAAACAGTCAGTCTTAACACCCTGCCACAAACAGTCAGTGTTAACACCCTGCCACAAACAGTCAGTGTTAACACCCTGCCACAAACAGTCAGTCTTAACACCCTGCCACAAACAGTCAGTGTTAACACCCTGCCACAAACAGTCAGTGTTAACACCCTGCCACAAACAGTCAGTCTTAACACCCTGTCACAAACAGTCAGTGTTAACACCCTGCCACAAACAGTCAGTGTTAACACCCTGCCACAAACAGTCAGTCTTAACACCCTGTCACAAACAGTCAGTGTTAACACCCTGCCACAAACAGTCAGTGTTAACACCCTGCCACAAACAGTCAGTGTTAACACCCTGCCACAAACAGCCAGTGTTAACACCCTGCCACATACAGTCAGTGTTAACACCCTGCCACAAACAGTCAGTGTTAACACCCTGCCACAAACAGTCAGTGTTAACACCCTGCCACAAACAGTCAGTGTTAACACCCTGCCACAAACAGTCAGTGTTAACACCCTGCCACAAACAGTCAGTCTTAACACCCTGTCACAAACAGTCAGTGTTAACACCCTGCCACAAACAGTCAGTGTTAACACCCTGCCACAAACAGTCAGTGTTAACACCCTGCCACAAACAGTCAGTGTTAACACCCTGCCACAAACAGTGTTAGCACCCTGCCACAAACAGTCAGTGTTAACACCCTGCCACAAACAGTGTTAGCACCCTGCCACAAACAGTCAGTGTTAACACCCTGCCACAAACAGTCAGTGTTAACACCCTGCCACAAACAGTCAGTGTTAACACCCTGCCACACACAGTCAGTGTTAACACCCTGCCACAAACAGTCAGTGTTAACACCCTGCCACAAACAGTGTTAGCACCCTGCCACAAACAGTCAGTGTTAACACCCTGCCACAAACAGTCAGTGTTAACACCCTGCCACAAACAGTCAGTGTTAACACCCTGCCACAAACAGTGTTAGCACCCTGCCACAAACAGTCAGTCTTAACACCCTGTCACAAACAGTCAGTGTTAACACCCTGCCACAGTCAGTCAGTGTTAACACCCTGCCACAAACAGTCAGTGTTAACACCCTGCCACAAACAGTGTTAGAACCCTGCCACAAACAGTGTTAGCACCCTGCCACAAACAGTGTTAGCACCCTGCCACAAACAGTCAGTGTTAACACCCTGCCACAAACAGTGTTAACACCCTGCCACAAACAGTGTTAGCACCCTGCCACATACAGTGTTAGCACCCTGCCACAAACAGTCAGTGTTAACACCCTGCCACAAACAGTGTTAGCACCCTGCCACAAACAGTCAGTGTTAGCACCCTGCCACAGTCAGTGTTAACACCCTGCCACAAGCAGTCAGTGTTAGCACCCTGCCACAGTCAGTGTTAGCACCCTGCCACAAACTCCTACCGGCGTAATGTTCCATAAGTAACCGCCAGCATTCCACCGAGCATTCAGCACTCCACACCAATGTCTCACTCCCACCGCGGCCGCGGGGCTGATCAGCTGCTGAGCCGAGTTCCCGCCGAACAGACCTGAGCAGCCCCGGCCACCTCCTCACTCAGCGATCATCCCCCTTCTGACCCACCAGGGCAGCTATCCTGGGGACATCCCCAGCCGCCGTGTCGCCCCCCCCCCCCTCCTGACCCACCAGGGCAGCTATCCTGGGGACATCCCCAGCCGCCGTGTCGCCCCCCCCCCTGACCCACCAGGGCAGCTATCCTGGGGATATCCCCAGTCGCCGTGTCGCCCCCCCCCCCCCCTCCTGACCCACCAGGGCAGCTATCCTGGGGACATCCCCAGCCGCCGTGCCCTCCCCCCTGACCCACCAGGGCAGCTATCCTGGGGACATCCCCAACCGCCGTGCCCCCCCCCCCCTCCTGACCCACCAGGGCAACTATACTGGGGACATCCCCAGCCGCTGTCGCCCCCCCCTCCTGAGTCCTACCCCTCTCACCCCACAGGACTGACCTGGGCGTCCCAGGCCGCCGTGTCGCCCCTCCCCCCCCCCACTCCTGAGTCCTACCCCTCTCACCACACAGGACTGACCTGGGCGTCTCCGGCCCGTTTGTCTGTCCCATCCCTCTCACCCCACAGGACTGACCTGGGCGTCTCCGGCCCGTTTGTCTGTCCCATCCCTCTCACCCCACAGGACTGACCTGGGCGTCTCCGGCCCGTTTGTCTGTCCCATCCCTCTCACCCCACAGGACTGACCTGGGCGTCTCCGGCCCGTTTGTCTGTCCCATCCCTCTCACCCCACAGGACTGACCTGGGCGTCTCCGGCCCGTTTGTCTGTCCCATCCCTCTCACCCCACAGGACTGACCTGGGCGTCTCCGGCCCGTTTGTCTGTCCCATCCCTCTCACCACACAGGACTGACCCGGGCGTCTCCGGCCCGTTTGTCTGTCCCATCCCTCTCACCCCACAGGACTGACCTGGGCGTCTCCGGCCCGTTTGTCTGTCCTATCCCTCTCGCCCCACAGGACTGACCTGGACGTATCCGGTCCGTTTGTCTGTCCCATCCCTTCGCTTCCCTGCGTTACTGACCTGTGCACCCCCTTCCGCGGTGACGGCCGCCTCATCCGCCGGAGAGCTGATGTCGTACCGCAGCGGGTCGATGACGTCATCAGCTGGGGGCGTGGCCACGCGCAGTGCCGGCTCTGGCCACACGGGACACGCTGTCAGCTGCCGGCTCTGGCCACACGGGACAAGCTGACACAGCCGCTCCAGTGCCGGCTCTGGCCACACGGGACAAGCTGACACAGCCGCTCCAGTGCCGGCTCTGGCCACACGGGACACGCTGACACAGCCGCTCCAGTGCCGGCTCTGGCCACACGGGACACGCTGACACAGCCGCTCCAGTGCCGGCTCTGGCCACACGGGACAAGCTGACACAGCCGCTCCAGTGCCGGCTCTGGCCACACGGGACAAGCTGACACAGCCGCTCCAGTGCCGGCTCTGGCCACACGGGACAAGCTGACACAGCCGCTCCAGTGCCGGCTCTGGCCACACGGGACACGCTGACACAGCCGCTCCAGTGCCGGCTCTGGCCACACGGGACACGCTGTCAGCTGCCGGCTCTGGCCACACGGGACAAGCTGACACAGCCGCTCCAGTGCCGGCTCTGGCCACACGGGACACGCTGTCAGCGCCGCTCCAGTGCCGGCTCTGGCCACACGGGACACGCTGTCGGCGCGTGAGGCGGCAGACGATGGGCGTATGAGAGGCTCAGGTAAGATACGGCAGACTGGCACCGACGCAAACCAGCAGGCAGATAAGCCTAGTGTCGCGCAAGACATGACAGACTAGCATGAACGCCAACAAGCAGAATGGTCAACTATTAACCCGCGCACTACAGGGGCTTTGCGCCGAACACCAACTGCAAGGGGGGGGGTTGATTTCCGCCCCCCCCCCCCCCCCAAGATCTCGAAAACTACGCTATGTAGCGAGAAGCGGAAAAAGGTATTTGATAGCTTGATACATGTTCTATCGAAAGTATTTCAGTGTTCTTTTAGGTCAGGTCAAAATTGAGGTCACCAGAGGTCATCAAAGGTCAAACTTTCCAGTTTTTTCTCCTGTTTTAGGACATCGCTCCAGAAATTCCCATTTATCTCAGAAACGATGCTCGTTAAGACACAAACGGAAAAAAGCAAACGCCAGCCAGTGAAATTTGCAATCGCTAAGGTGTCCTAAGATTTGATCTCAGGTCAATATTTGAGGCTCCAGAAGTCAAAAAGGAAAAAAAGGCCGTTTTTTTGCTAAATCGTTTTTTTCCTATTAACTTGTTACTTAATAAAGATAACGGAAAACGGTTTACGCCATTGTGTTTATCTTGTCAAGGCGCTTTGAATGATATACATGGTGACTTTTTAAAGTCAACTTAACAATTTGACCTCAGGGCAAGGTCAAGTGGTGACCCAAGTAGGGCATGTTGCATATGAGAAGACGTATCTCGACGAGACAAACACGTTGATGTCTTTTTTTACTTCTCTATCTTCATTATGCCGGGAGTTATTGACAAAAAGGTGATGGTGACCTCGCATGACCTCAAATGACCCAATAGGGGTCACTGAACAAAAATTACACTTGGATCATCAAGAATATCCTATAATAACATGATCCAGAAGTAATTAGACTAATATCATGCATATCCTTGAAATAGGAAGCATTTGTATATTTCCCTATTGACTTCTATGGGAGGTTAAGAAATTGGCCTGACCTTAAGTCACCGATATCAAAATTCCGAGATATACGAATAGTAAGTACTTATGCCCTTATGACATCCTGTAAGTTTCAATTTGATCGGTGAAAAACTCTGGCTTTGGCACAACTGCATACGTTTTTGGAGATGGGGTCACTTGACCTGGTCTGGTGACCTGACCTGAGATGACCCGAGGATATTTTTTCTCTAAAAGTGTGCGCAATTGATGTCCTAACAGGTGTGCCAAAACCCGGCGGCGCGCAGCGCCGCCGTTTTTTCGCTATCTTTGAAAAACTTGAGGGGGGGGGGGGGCGAAAATCAACCCCCCTGCAGTGCGCGGGTTAACTAATGTTGTGACATGGAAGTGTTGTTTGATACAAATGGTCGCAAGTTGTGAGCACCTCGAGTAAGTGTCAATAAGTCGACACCTGTATCCGTTGTTGGACATGAGCGCCGCTGGGTGTCTCTCGTCAGTCGTCGGTTTCCAGCAAATCGTGCTGAGCCCGGCATGGCCCAGCCGTGCGACCCAGGGAGGGAAGAGCTCTGGAACTACGTACCGTCCGACTCGGCTGAGGCTGCTGCGGGCGGGGGCGGGGGCGG
This sequence comes from Chirona hameri, assembly GCA_036785665.1. Lineage (NCBI taxonomy): Eukaryota > Metazoa > Arthropoda > Thecostraca > Balanomorpha > Balanidae > Chirona > Chirona hameri. The sequence continues at coordinate 12,077 of JAXIVJ010002715.1, read as the reverse complement.
CGATTCGGCACCCGGCTCGTCCTGGCCCGCCTCCTCGCCGAGCCAGAGCAGCGAGTCATTGTCGCCCAGGTCCGCCTCGTCGCCGGCCAGAGAAGGAGCCACGCTGAGCACACCTGCACGCGTCACAGCGGCCGGCTCAGCACCCCACGCCGGCCACACTGCACAGAGCGCCACACACACAAACACACAGGAGCAGTTGCACACCCGCCCGGCACGGCACGGTACTCTGATGGCGGCAGAAGCAGCAGAGTTTACAGGCGCGCCAAGGAGGGAGAGTTCGCATTGATAGACGAGAGCCTCTGATAGCGGCGGCAGCAGCAGAGTTTACAGGCGCGCCAAGGAGGGAGAGTTTACATTGATAGACGAGAGCCTCTGATAGCGGCGGCAGCAGCAGAGTTTACAGGCGCGCCAAGGAGGGAGAGTTCGCATTGATAGACGAGAGCCTCTGATAGCGGCGGCAGCAGCAGAGTTTACAGGCGCGCCAAGGAGGGAGAGTTTACATTGATAGACGAGAGCCTCTGATAGCGGCGGCAGCAGCAGAGTTTACAGGCGCGCCAAGGAGGGAGAGTTTACATTGATAGAAGAGAGCCTCTGATAGCGGCGGCAGCAGCAGAGTTTACAGGCGCGCCAAGGAGGGAGAGTTTACATTGATAGAAGAGAGCCTCTGATAGCGGCAGAAGCAGCAGAGTATACAGGCGCGCCAAGGAGGGAGAGTTCGCATTGATAGACGAGAGCCTCTGATAGCGGCGGCAGCAGCAGAGTTTACAGGCGCGCCAAGGAGGGAGAGTTCACATTGATAGACGAGAGCCTCTGATAGCGGCGGCAGCAGCAGAGTTTACAGGCGCGCCAAGGAGGGAGAGTTTACATTGATAGACGAGAGCCTCTGATAGCGGCGGCAGCAGCAGAGTTTACAGGCGCGCCAAGGAGGGAGAGTTTACATTGATAGACGAGAGCCTCTGATAGCGGCGGCAGCAGCAGAGTTTACAGGCGCGCCAAGGAGGGAGAGTTTACATTGATAGAAGAGAGCCTCTGATAGCGGCAGAAGCAGCAGAGTATACAGGCGCGCCAAGGAGGGAGAGTTCGCATTGATAGACGAGAGCCTCTGATAGCGGCGGCAGCAGCAGAGTTTACAGGCGCGCCAAGGAGGGAGAGTTCGCATTGATAGACGAGAGCCTCTGATAGCGGCGGCAGCAGCAGAGTATACAGGCGCGCCAAGGAGGGAGAGTTTACATTGATAGAAGAGAGCCTCTGATAGCGGCAGAAGCAGCAGAGTATACAGGCGCGCCAAGGAGGGAGAGTTCGCATTGATAGACGAGAGCCTCTGATAGCGGCGGCAGCAGCAGAGTTTACAGGCGCGCCAAGGAGGGAGAGTTCGCATTGATAGACGAGAGCCTCTGATAGCGGCGGCAGCAGCAGAGTATACAGGCGCGCCAAGGAGGGAGAGTTTACATTGATAGACGAGAGCCTCTGATAGCGGCGGCAGCAGCAGAGTTTACAGGCGCGCCCAGGAGGGAGAGTTCACATTGATAGACGAGAGCCTCTGATAGCGGCGGCAGCAGCAGAGTTTACAGGCGCGCCAAGGAGGGAGAGTTTACATTGATAAACTGGCATCATTATTCATATTTGTATTATACAGTGATGACATGCATTTGACTGCATGATTTGAGGATTGCAATATAATTAGTAAAGTAACAGTAAGCTAGACAAATGTATATGTCTCATCATATAACCTTTCACTATTAAAAAAATAAATTGCATATACTATATAGTATGAAATGCATTTAGATACCTAGTATCTATTGGTTAATACAAAAATATATGTTTTCTATGTCCAACCACCCTCCTGGGACTGGCTTCTTTGGGCTGCCCAACAACAAGCTTTGCTTAGTTGGGCAGCCTGTTTGGAGCTCAGTCAATGACCAAGCCGAATTTTTTGACCAGCTAGGATTGCAAACCCTTTGTATGACTGATCCCTTTCCTAATACTAACACCTTGTATGGAAGTGTGAATGAATAACTGGTCCTGGGAAGTAGGGGGCAGTCATTAACTGAATTCAGTTACGACTACTTTGCCATCTCTTATAATACTCTGTACAAACTAACTGCATGCTTTTTCTCCCTCTGTTTTGGCTTATTTACGTTTCTTTCCATCTCTTAGCTGGGAGTGCCGCGACTTGTTATATTCTGTTTTCTGGCGTTAACGTAAGGTTCTGTGTGTCGTTGGGATAGAGGGAGGGGGCACTCCTGGTCACCTGTTATTGGGTGGCGGCATAGAAAAAAAAGAGAAAAAAAAAGACGAGAGCCTCTGATAGCGGCGGCAGCAGCAGAGTTTACAGGCGCGCCAAGGAGGGAGAGTTCACATTGATAGACGAGAGCCTCTGATAGCGGCGGCAGCAGCAGAGTTTACAGGCGCGCCAATGAGGGAGAGTTCACATTGATAGACGAGAGCCTCTGATAGCGGCAGCAGCAGCAGAGTTTACAGGCGCGCCAAGGAGGGAGAGTTCACATTGATAGAAGAGAGCCTCTGATAGCGGCAGCAGCAGAGTTTACAGGCGCGCCAAGGAGGGAGAGTTTACATTGATAGACGAGAGCCTCTGATAGCGGCGGCAGCAGCAGAGTTTACAGGCGCGCCAAGGAGGGAGAGTTTACATTGATAGACGAGAGCCTCTGATAGCGGCGGCAGCAGCAGAGTTTACAGGCGCGCCAAGGAGGGAGAGTTCGCATTGATAGACGAGAGCCTCTGATAGCGGCGGCAGCAGCAGAGTTTACAGGCGCGCCAAGGAGGGAGAGTTTACATTGATAGACGAGAGCCTCTGATAGCGGCGGCAGCAGCAGAGTTTACAGGCGCGCCAAGGAGGGAGAGTTTACATTGATAGACGAGAGCCTCTGATAGCGGCGGCAGCAGCAGAGTTTACAGGCGCGCCAAGGAGGGAGAGTTTACATTGATAGACGAGAGCCTCTGATAGCGGCGGCAGCAGCAGAGTTTACAGGCGCGCCAAGGAGGGAGAGTTCGCATTGATAGAAGAGAGCCCCCGTTCGGAGTATAGCCAGCGCTCAGATGAAGCGTACACACCCCAGTCATACTGAGAGCGGCACGGGAAGGTGATTATCTCGCGGCAGTCTATCATTGTCGTACAGCCAGGCGGTGTATACTACAATGAGGATGAATTGCTGAGGTAAAATGGAAAGCCAGTTAGGACTTCTGGTGATCAAAGTGATTAATTAACCGATGTAAACCTGACAGCCGAGCGGACATCCCAAGGGTAGCTATCACAACAGAGCCAAACCGTTCAAATTACGTGGAAGTGCAATTGAAAAGTGCTCAAAATCTTCAAAAAATAAAAAAAAGTGTCGTCAGCTGCGAAAAACGAAAGGGCACGACAGAAGAGCACAAGCGTCCTCCACATCATCGCTAACTCCACCCCACACCCCACACGCCACACGCCACACGCCACACGCCACACGCCACACACCACCAGCCTCCCTCTCTCCCTCTCAGCTACTGACTGGGTGCCTTGCCGACGGCGGTCTCGGCGTGCGGCTGAAGCCTGCTGCGCTCCAGCGCTCCCTCAGTCAGCAGTGCAGCCAGCAGCTCGGACGGCGGCGCGCGCAGCAGCTGGCAGAGTGCGTCCAGTGCTGACGTCACCACGTTGTGGTTGGCGTGCTGCGCGAAATGCAGCAGCAGCTCGTACAGCTGTTGGAAGGGGTAAGGGATTAGCGAACTGTTTCGAGACGAGGCGGTTCGGATTGACTGGTGAGCAGATAAACACAAATGCGCTAGTTTATCAGTGACTGATAGCACAAAGCATTCAGGATGGATGTTCCAATGCTGCAGCAGAAGTAAGAGAGCACACATTAACGCATGATACCACCAGAACGGCGGTCGCTCACATTTCCTCGCTTCTCTACCAGTTTCCGGCGCTGTATCATTCCTCAATTTGCCTACAGCAGCCGCTCGAGACTGACGCCGTCGCAGAGCTCCTCCAGCAGCGGTATGACCTCCTCCAGCCTGACCTGACCTCAACTTGCCTGCAGCAGCCGCTCGAGACTGACGCCGTCGCAGAGCTCCTCCAGCCTGACCTGACCTCAACTTGCCTGCAGCAGCCGCTCGAGACTGACGCCGAGATCGCAGAGCTCCTCCAGCAGCGGTATGACCTCCTCCAGCCTGACCTGACCTGACCTCAACTTGCCTGCAGCAGCCGCTCGAGACTGACGCCGAGATCGCAGAGCTCCTCCAGCAGCGGTATGACCTCCTCCAGCCTGACCTGACCTCAGCTTGTCTGCAGCCGCCGCTCAAGACTGACGCCGTCGAAGAGCTCCTCCAGCCTGACCTGACCTGAACTTGCCTGCAGCAGCCGCTCGAGACTGACGCCGTCGCAGAGCTCCTCCAGCCTGACCTGACCTGAACTTGCCTGCAGCAGCCGCTCGAGACTGACGCCGAGATCGCAGAGCTCCTCCAGCAGCGGTATGACCTCCTCCAGCCTGACCTGACCTGACCTCAACTTGCCTGCAGCAGCCGCTCGAGACTGACACCGTCGCAGAGCTCCTCCAGCAGTGGTATTATATCCCGCAGACAGAGCAGCACGCCCAGCACCCGGCCGGTCGGCTCGGCGTCCGGCGGCCGGAGCGGCACCAGCCAGTCTGACGCAAAGGCAGACAGCCGGTCAAACAGCAGTACACAGCGCAACATAGCATAACACCGCATTACACAGCGCAACAGACAACCTGACATGCATGCACAATTAACGGGTGGCATAGGCGCACGGCGTCACGCAGCATTCACAGCCGGTCACAGCCGGTCACAGCCGGTCACAGCCGGTCACAGCCGGTCACACAGCGTTCACAGCCGGGTCACGCAGCGTTCACAGCCAGGTCACGCAGCGTTCACAGCCGGGTCACGCAGCGTTCACAGCCGGGTCACGCAGCGTTCACAGCCGGGTCACGCAGCGTTCACAGCCGGGTCACGCAGCGTTCACAGCCGGGTTACACAATATGCACACAGTGCGACAGACAGCGGTGCACACAGCGAATCATGCTCTCATTATACAAATCCTATACAATGCAAATCCTGTGACTGGCAATACATAACGCCTCACGACGCACCTTCTTACTATAACCGCTCACTTCAACGCAACTATCCTGCCCCCTACCCTAGAATATCGACCCCCATATCATGCTTAGTGGGCTGGACCCGTTACCCACTGACCCTTCCCCTCAGATTCAGCGGGCTGAACCCGTTATCCACTGACCCTTCCCCTCAGATTCAGCGGACTGCACCCGTTATCCACCAACCCTTCCCCTCAGATTCAGTGGGCTGCACCCGTTATCCACTGACCCTTCCCCTCAGATTCAGTGGGCTTCACCCGTTATCCACCAACCCTTCCCCTCAGATGCAGTGGGCTTCACCCGTTATCCACTGACCCTTCCCTTCAGATTCAGTGGGCTTCACCCGTTATCCACCAACCCTTCCCCTCAGATTCAGTGGGCTTCACCCGTTATCCACTGACCCTTCCCCTCAGATTCAGTGGGCTTCACCCGTTATCCACCAACCCTTCCCCTCAGATTCAGCGGGCTGCACCCGTTATCCACTGACCCTTCCCCTGAGATTCCGCGGGCTCGCCCGTCCGCCCCTGCTAACTGACCTAGCAGCGTGGACAGCAGCCAGGGCAGGAACGTCTCCGGTTTGCGGCACTGGGATACGAGCGCCACCATGGCCGCGCTGGCCGCACGCCGCAGCCAAGCCTGACTGTGCTCCAGGTTAGGCAGGAACGCCTGCAGCACCGCCTGGCGGCACAACACGGAAACACTCAGCCAGGCCAGCATATATGGGAGTACGGGAAGGCAACTGAGGTACGGTAGTTTAACTAGAAGGTAAAGTATGTCGATCGTGCCGACATGGCGAATAGGCATTATATGCGATGTCTTTCCCTCAGCTCCCACGCGGCAGTAGAGCGAAGAACGACCGGTTCGATTTTGAGATCTGCTTCCAAAGTTCTCAAACTTCTCAGTTCCTGATAGAATGCCACGATATATGAACCAGTATAGTCAAGGTGTGTTTCGATCAGATCTCACTGTTTGTGGCTGTCTGCAACGAATACTGTAAGGGACGCTGGCCTAGGAATCCGACTGCCTTTGACCTAGTTGAGCCAGCCAACCGACCTTGACCTGCTGACCCCACCGACCTTGATCTCGCCGTCCGTGAAGAACACGCCGAGCACGGGCGCCATTTTGACGAGGGCGGCCGACAGACTCTCCTGGAGCGCCATCTCTGTCCGCTGAGAGAGCCGCAGCACACACGGGAACAGGTTCACCACGTACGCCCGCCGCTTCTGAGGTCTGCCCGACACACATACAGACAGGGGCTGTGTCACATCTCTGTCCGCTGAGAGAGCTGCAGGACACACGGGGTCTGCCCGACACACACACACACCTACACACACCCACACCCCCCTCACCCTCACCCTCACCCTCACCCTCACCCACGCACCCTCACCCACGCTTGCACGCACGCACGCACGCACGCACGCACGCACGCACGCACGCACGCACGCACGCACGCACGCACGCACGCACGCACGCACGCACGCACGCACGCACGCACGCACGCACGCACGCACGCACGCACGCACGCACGCACGCACGCACGCACGCACGCACGCACGCACGCACGCACGCACGCACGCACGCACGCACGCACGCACGCACGCACGCACGCACGCACGCACGCACGCACGCACGCACGCACGCACGCACGCACGCACGCACGCACGCACGCACGCACGCACGCACGCACGCACGCACGCACGCACGCACGCACGCACGCACGCACGCACGCACGCACGCACGCACGCACGCACGCACGCACGCACGCACGCACGCACGCACGCACGCACGCACGCACGCACGCACGCACGCACGCACGCACGCACGCACGCACGCACGCACGCACGCACGCACGCACGCACGCACGCACGCACGCACGCACGCACGCACGCACGCACGCACGCACGCACGCACGCACGCACGCACGCACGCACGCACGCACGCACGCACGCACGCACGCACGCACGCACGCACGCACGCACGCACGCACGCACGCACGCACGCACGCACGCACGCACGCACGCACGCACGCACGCACGCACGCACGCACGCACGCACGCACGCACGCACGCACGCACGCACGCACGCACGCACGCACGCACGCACGCACGCACGCACGCACGCACGCACGCACGCACGCACGCACGCACGCACGCACGCACGCACGCACGCACGCACGCACGCACGCACGCACGCACGCACGCACGCACGCACGCACGCACGCACACACACACACACACACACACACACACACACACACACACACACACACACACACACACACACACACACACACACACACACACACACACACACACACACACACACACACACACACACACACACACACACACACACACACACACACACACACACACACACACACACACACACACACACACACACACACACACACACACACACACACACACACACACACACACACACACACACACACACACACACACACACACACACACACACACACACACACACACACACACACACACACACACACACACACACACACACACACACACACACACACACACACACACACACACACACACACACACACACACACACACACACACACACACACACACACACACACACACACACACACACACACACACACACACACACACACACACACACACACACACACACACACACACACACACACACACACACACACACACACACACACACACACACACACACACACACACACACACACACACACACACACACACACACACACACACACACACACACACACACACACACACACACACACACACACACACACACACACACACACACACACACACACACACACACACACACACACACACACACACACACACACACACACACACACACACACACACACACACAGGGACTGTGTCACATCTCTGTCCGCTGAGAGAGCCGCAGCACACACGGGAACTGGTTCATCACATAGGTCCGTCATTTCTGAGGTTTGTTCGGCACACACGGAGAAACAGAGACGCAGTGTAGAGTACGGTCGAATTATCTTCTGAGCCACCCGCTAGTTGGAGGACGTGTTAGAGTCAGAGCCCAGTTAAATATCATATTTGGTTAAAGAGTTCAACGAATCACGTGGAAAAATAGTCGATAAAAAGAAGAACACGATAGAAAATAGTCACGATACGATAGAAAAATCACATTCAGTACATGACAAGACCTAGTACCGAACTATAGTATGGTACCTGAGAGTGAATTTCGTCGGTGATACAGCGGCCGCACTCGTTGCACGTCCGGGTTCAGCACCGTACCGTATTCTGTTGGAGAGCTCGGCGAACCGTGAGAGCGCCGCGGCCACGGCGCGGGGACTGTGGCACTGTTTGATGCCCTTGTACAGCTCCACCAGCAGCCGGCCGATGTTGTTCTCCGAGAGACCCTGGCAATACACACCACACATCCACCTTCAATACACAGGAGAGCGGGATTCGGCACAGAGCAGGACTCGTCAAAATGATTCACGGCATCAGCCGTTTAGAAAGGTGCTTAACGCATCAGGATATATTTGTTTAATTGAAACTGTAATATTGTGTTCACATGAGGCAAGCTTAATAAGCTAAAATGTCTTAACCCGCACCGTGCCGGTGCTCGACGCCACCTTCGTCGTGCCAGGGGGGGGGGGGGGGGGGGAGACCCCCCCTTCTAACTCGAAAACTAAAAAGGCTAAAAAGACGCGGGAAAACATTCGAAAGCTCTCGACAACCACATTCGAAGTTACTTAGTGTACTTTTGGGCTCAGGTCAATATTGAGGCCACCAGAGGTAGAGGTCATCAAAGGTCAGATTTTCCAGTTTTAGGACTTCGCTTCGAACACCCCCAAATATATCGGGAACTATGATAGTAAGGAACAAACGGACTTAACAATTCAATCCCACTCAGTGACCTCAGATTTTAGCTCAGGTCAATAGTTTAGGCTCCAGAGCTCATCAAATGTCCTATGCTTTAGCACAACAGTTTTTCACCAATAGTGTTTTACCTGATACAGATAAGGCAATAATTTTGACACCATCGTGTTTGTCTCGGCAAGGCGCTTCGACTCATATTGGTGTTGACCAGGTAAGGTCAACTTAAAAATAATGACCTCAGGTCAAGGTCAAGTGGGGACCCAAGTAGGCCATGTTGCATATGGGAAGACGTGCCTCAACGAGACAAACACATTGGTGTCGGTTTCACTTATCTATCGTCATTCTGTCGAGAGTTATTGACACAAAGGTGTTGGTGACCTTGGATGACCTCGGCTGACCCTGTAGGGGTCACTGAACAAAAATAGCACCTAGGTCATCAATAATGGCCTATGATAACATGATCCAGAAGGAATTGTACTGCTATCTTGCGTATCCTCGGAATAGGAAGCATTTGCATATTTCCCCGTTGACTTATAATGGGGAGGTCACGCAATTGGCCCGACCTTAGGTCACTGATATCAAAAATATAAGATAAACGAATTGTAGATATATGAACTTATGAAATCCTGTAAGTGTAAAACCGATCATCCAAAAACTGTGACTGTGGTACGACCTCAAACTTTTATTGGAGGTGGTGTCACGTGACCTGGTCTGGTGACCTGACCTGAGATGACCCGAGGTCAAACATTTTTCATAATGTGGGTAATTGATGATCGAACAGCTGTGCCAAAAACGGCGGCGCGCATCCTCGACAAACCTGAGGGGGGTGTCTCCCCCCCCCCCCCCTGCACGGTGCGGGTTAACAAGCCGCGCATTAAGACATAACAGACATCAATACACATTATAGGGACATGTTTTACTTCAAAAAAAATAATACTAACAATATCAAGCACAAATAAGAACAAAGTGTTAGGAATGAACAATGATGAACAAACGCATGACCTGACTTTCTTCTTAAAACTTCACTGGAACAAGTAGAGTCGGAAGTCTTCGCTCACCGTGGCTAACAACAGTCGGTCGAGACCGCACTGCACCTGTTTCGCTTGCCAACCTGAAAACTCCTCTCTCCACCCCAGGGCCAGCCAGAGCGACGTACAGCCAGTCGGCACATACCCGCACAATCCTGTTGAGACTCTCGTCCGCCGCCGTCCGCACGTCAGCGTCGCCATCGTCGGCCAGCTGAAGTAGAGTTTCCACAACGGCCGGTAGATGTCTCTGCAACAGGTCGGGGCTGGACCGTTGGGCAGCGCTGACAACGCCGTCGGCCAGGTGGACGCAGCATTGTTTCTTGTCACGACTGCTGAGCGCGGCCTCCCGCTGCCTGTTGAGAGAAATCCGCCGTCAGGCACGCGAGGTACGCCCTGGCGGTATGGTAACTGCCCATTACCGAACATTGCCGCCCATTGCCGAACACTGCAGCCCATTGCCGAACATTGCAGCCCATTGCCGAACATTGCCGCACATTGTCAAGCATTGCAGCCCATTGTCAAGCATTGCAGCCCATTGTCAAGCATTGCAGCCCATTGCCAAGCATTGCAGCCCATTGCCGAACATTGCAGCCCATTGCCGAACATTGCAGCCCATTGTCAAGCATTGCAGCCCATTGTCAAGCATTGCAGCCCATTGCCGAGCATTGCAGCCCATTGCCGAACATTGCAGCCCATTGCCGAACATTGCAGCCCATTGTCAAGCATTGCAGCCCATTGCCGAACATTGCCGCCCATTGTCAAGCATTGCAGCCCATTGTCAAGCATTGCAGCCCATTGTCAAGCATTGCAGCCCATTGTCAAGCATTGCAGCCCATTACCGAACATTGCAGCCCATTGCCGAACATTGCAGCCCATTGCCGAACATTGCAGCCCATTGTCAAGCATTGCAGCCCATTGCCGAACATTGCAGCCCATTGCCGAACATTGCAGCCCATTGCCGAACATTGCCGCCCATTGCCGAACATTGCCGCCCATTGCCGAACATTGCAGCCCATTGCCGAACATTGCAGCCCATTGTCAAGCATTGCAGTCCATTACCGCACATTGCAGCCCATTGCTGAACATTGCCGCCCATTGCCGAGCATTGCAGCAGCAATGCCTTGAATAACTCATTACAATACCAAGTCAATAATATTGTCGGCACTAGACCAAGCTACCGTAGGATACTGTCATCTGAGAGAGAAAAAAAATACCCCGATCTCGATCCATACTCGTCACTGCCGTTCTTCTCTCTCACCTGAAGAGGAGCGCGGCCGGCTTCAGGTCGGCCAGACTGGAGCGTAGTGTGGACTCCACCGGTGACCCAGGCGTGGTGGCTCCCGCTGCAGTCGCCGCGTCCGAGGTCCGCAGCATCTCCAGGGCACGCACCAGCTTCTCCAGGGAAGACATGGCTGGCTGAGGGCGGTCCGAGACGCCATTACAGCGGTCACAATGCTGGGTACCGCATGGTATATTGACGGAGCACAGTGCCAGTGTTAACATTGCTTTGCCTGTTCTAAATTTACAAACAAAACAGCTGTGTTTGTACAATGTACATCGAGTAGTTTCTGTTCATATACAGGATTTATGTTGGAAAATTTGTGTGCCTGAAAGATCACGCTAGCTTCTACCACAACTTTATATAATTGTCATACCTAACCCAGTCCTGGACTTTGTGACCCGCTGCCGCCACCAATCAAAGGAGGTTCTGGTAGGGAACAAGCCGATTCTGAAGGGATGTTGAGAAAGAAATTTCTCACAGAAGCCAAAATGACATAACTATGGTAAATTGTTTCCTTAAAAGTATGATTATATCTTTGTGGGATTGTGCTAACAGTTAAAACTGCTTGCCACATTGCAATCTGAGCATTCTAGTGGCAAACAGGAAAATCAAGACCTGAGACCAGAGACAGAATTTACTTTTCAGCACTTGTAGAGATGTTAACACTGGAGTGGAGATGTATAAAATATGTACCATAGTATTTACTAAACAGCAGGGGCGTCGCCACGGATTTTTTTTTAGGGGGGGGGGACGAAGTGCCGAATGAACCATC